>JAYJMB010001954.1:0-10858 GCA_036873735.1 Pouteria campechiana
CGTTAATGTAACGGTAGAAATAGAAGCAAACCATGTAGTGCATCAACCAGGCAGTTCAGTTCAAGTTTTTCTCCTCATTTAAACCTGATTTATGTGGATGGATGCTGCAGATTTAGCTGGGAGACGGAGAGGGGGTAGCACATTTGGAGAGAAACAGGTTTGTTTTATGTGCGATGGGAGTTTGAAAAAGACTGGGTCATTCATTTTATATGGCTTCTCTCATTTCCATGTGTTTAATGCTGTCAAATATTGGAGCGTCCCCTTTAAACTTTGAAACTCTTCGGCCTTGTTGTATATTTAAGCTCATCTGTTTGATATGTGGTTTCTATTGCAAACAAATATCTATGAGGATGCTTTGCAGTTGATTTCTTGCAAAGAACAAATGATTCTTGTATTGGATACTTGGCTATTTCAATCACTTTTGAATTTCGCTGATGTGCTGCCTCTTAAGAAAACCTTGATAAAAAGCAAGTGGACCCAATGTGGATGGGGCGGTGGCAACACCTTGTTAAAAGCGAATGGGGCGAACTTGGATGGGTGGGGTTGTTAAAAGCTAATGGGGCGAACGTGGCTGGGTGCGGTTAGTTGCTTGGACCGAAGTTGTTAATGATTGTGGGGCCTAAATTTCTCTGGCGACGACGTGGGAACGAAATTCATAGTCCATACGTATCTTATTAGTGTTGCAGCGGTTGAGGTCAGCTGGTTCACGTGGTTGGTCGTGTCAGACACGCATTGGGAGCTCATCTTGGATAAATTCGGCAGGAATCACGGAGCAACATTGGCGTTAGCTTGATAGGTATGCTAGAAAGAGGGGGGCATTAGAAATGATTGCATTAGAAAGATTAGTCTGGAATCACATCGGCAATATATAGGCTTTCAACCGAAAAAAAAAAAAAAACCTTAGAGAATTGAAGAAACTTATAAAGTTAAATATACATTATAAAGTCGTGGAAACGAATTTGCAAATTCAGGAAACTTAACGAATAAGCAAATCACTGGCCAATTAAACGAATTATAAGAAATGCATTGTCTGGGACAATTTAACTATTCACGCATCTAATGCAACTGAATTGCCCCAGTATATGAGGAACTATAATGGTGTCTTCCAAGCATGAGCCGTTACCAAAGCTCTGCTCTCCCATGTAGCCCATAAAACCCAACCTATCTGTAGCCTTTTTTTTCTCATCGGACATAGATTTTCGGTGTATTCATCATGTGTATAGAGTCATAGACCAGGCAGCCAGAGTTGCCATGAAAATGCCTTCATGCCCAAATAGTCTAGGATCATCATCCAACGACATAAGAAAGCATGCAATGGAGGGGTGGTGAATTATTCGAGTAAGGTCCTCCGCGACGCAGCATACCAGCGAGCGTAGCATGCTTGTAGGTTTGGCCAGTCGGAAGAGGAGCAGGCAGTGAAATGGTGGAGCCAGAGGGCGAGCACCTGCTCTTGCTGGCGTTTGCTCAACCCCACAATTATCTGCTCGAGGACGGTCTCCATATCGGCCTTCTCGATGCTGCTGAGGATAGGCGAATCAGTGCCACTGCTTGCATGGCACAACAACGGCAACCATGACGTTAGCATGTTCATCGTCTTCCCTCGACCCACAGCCCTCATGGGTTCTCCGCTACTATATTCCTCCTCCCCTTTCAACTCTTCCATATCTTTTGCTTGCTTGAATAAGAACACTGCAAAACAATGAATGGTTTTCAAGTCGTCAACCTTCTCTGCCTTCAACTCTCGACTCTTTGCACACATCATTTACAGTCATATACAATAACTCGGGCACAGCCAGGTAGCGAGTGGGTTTGGGCAGGGCAGTTAAACTACTCGTTCCAATTCCTACATTTCAAATGCTGCCCAGCTAGTAAAAAAGTTTATAATTTCGAAAAAAAAAATGGTTGACCCACCTCCTTGAGCATTGATCGGAGGTGAACCGTACCGAATTGTAGCTGCTTCCCAAGGGCAGTCATTTGGCTGGAGAGGCCGCCGTGTGGACGTGATATACTTTTAATTATTATTATTTTACTTTTCCTCCCAAAAATATATCTTTATTTTGGGTCTTTGTAGGTGGTTAACATTCCCCCGGTCTATTGACACAGTCGTGCACGTCTTTGCTGTTATCCGCAAACACTAAATCCTTTTTAAAAAAACGGCATATTTAAAATTGCACACGCAATGATGCTTGGATGGAAAGAAAATCCAAAATATTTAAAGAAGAAAATAATGCCAACATATGAAACGTATCAATAATAAAAAAACGAATAAAGACAATTGATAAAAAAAGTGCAAGTATTAAAAAATAAAATTATTAAGATAATTTGTATCAAATTAAAAAAATTAAAATTCTTTTTGCAATTTCTTTTCTTCCCATCCGTCAAATCAGGGCCCTAAAGACAAAACTAGTGCCGGAGGACGTCAGGCCAGCAGTACGGACGGACTTGGTCCGAATATTCACAATCACAAAGACGGCGATCCCGACATGAAAGTTGGGACCCCTCGCGGATGCGAGCACACAGCCGGAATTCAGAAATACGATGTAGCCCACCAAAAACAGCCGTCATTGGTGATGCGATCTTCTTACAATGACGCGTGGAACTCCATTTCTAGTTTTCCGTGTACGCATTTCTTCTTTTCTGGAAATGCCAGGTTACTCGAGGACTAGATTGTGGGCCTGGCCAGGTTAACGGTCTGGATCTGTGAATATTTCATCAAAAATGCACTGAATTCGGCGACCTATTTGAGGTAGGTAACCTGGGCTACACGCGCGAGCAAGTTCACAAATCACAGACTCACCTGAAACCTTAACGAGCGCTCCTTGAAGCCGCGGCTCCGCGCTGACCACCATTTCCGCCAAGGTAGAAGCCGACGCCCATCTGGAAATTGCTTCCTCGGCCGCTCCGCATTCCGCCATCTTCTGCGCCAGCCAAAGCAGCTCGGCCGCCAGCTTCTCAGCCGACCACGACTCCTCGGCTCCCCTCCCCTCCCTGGATCTCTCCCCAGCTCCCGACCCAGCCATAACCCACAGCTTCCGAACAGCTCCGAAAGCCCGGCTCACCCGCCCATCTGCCAGCTTCATCAGCTCACGTGGTCCCTCACATGACCTCGCCGACATGGCTTGCTCCAGCCGGCCCATTGTCCTCGAGAAAGAGGAGGACAGCACGGTGCGGTTGATGTCGGCGCTACCTTCTCGAACGTTCTCGTCTATGACTCGCTCGGCCAGGGCTCGGACGAGCTCGTACTTGCGGGAGCCGACGTGGATCGAGTTCATGATGGCGAGCATCTGAGCAAGGGCGCGGGCGATGGCGGAGTCTCCGATTTGGGCGTGCTGGGATTCGGGATTCTTGAGATGGGCGGTGGCGGAGTATGAGGGGAGCGGCGATGACGAAGGGGACGGGAATAGGGAGAGGAGGATGCGGAGGAAGAAGAAGATGGAGTTAAGGGAAAGAGCGAGGACGTATCGGGCGATATGGAGGAGCTTGTAGCGGTCGTATGCATCGGATAAAGGAGGTTTGGCGAAGACGAAGGAAGAAGCGACCGCGATGAGGTTTTCCATGTTTGTGGTTTGGGTTTTCTTTCTTCTGCTGTCTGAACTCTTCGCGGCCTTATTTGGAGTCATGCGTTTCGTATCTCTATACGTTTTCGTGCTGCCCCTCGTGGGACATATTTTCAATTGATTTTAGCCGTCTAATTTCATCATCGAGGACTAAATTTGCAGCATCTTGAATTCTATACAATGTTAAATGTGAAGTATTGTCCGTTTTGGGCCACCAAATCTCGCTGACACACAGAGCTCGCATTATTTTGCCCATTTAAGCCTACTCTTTTGACCCAAATGACGTCTCACAATGACTTATCATAATTCACGTTCGAATCTTTGATATCAAGTCATATTGGTTTCGAAATCAACTCTAATATCAACTAAGCTACTTTTGTAATACCTCCGATTGTAGCCAATGTGAAGTATTGTCCACTTTGGGCCTACTAGATCCCGCTAACATATAAAGCCTATACGATTTTGTTCATTTAGACCCACTTTTCTCGCCCAAAAGGCGCTTCATAGTGACTTGGGTATTCTTAGGATCTCTTTCATTATACATACATTGTAAGCTCTTCACATCTGCTCATATGACAATGACCAAAAAATGGTTCTAATACCATTTGTAATACTTTTAACTCAAGCCAATATGAAATATTGTCTGCGTTGAGCCCGCTGACACACAGAGTTCACACTATTTTGCCCATTTAAGTCTGCTCTTATGGCCCAAAAAGCATCTTACAATGACTTGTCACAGTTTACATTCGAAGTTCTAATTTCGAAATCATATTGATTTCGAAATCAACTATGATACCAACTTGGCTACTAGCTCAGTTGAAATTAGAGTTTGTTTCGAAATTAATATAACTTGATATTAGAATTTCAAATGTAAATTGTGGAAAGTCATTATGAGATGCTTTTTGGGCTAGAAGAGTAGGCCTAAATAAACAAAATCGTGCAAACTCTATGTGTCAATGGGATCTGGTGAGCCTAAAGTGGACAATATTTCACATCAGATAAAATTAAGAGTGTTGCCGATTCAGATGGTTTGGAATGTTACGAAGTCAGTCCATGTGGGCAGCGAGGACATGCATCGAGGACGGGCTCTCATTTAAAAATATCCCTTTCCGGGCAACCTGTGATACACGTTGTTCGACTTACGCGGTTGATGATTGTAGACTGTACAAGTGGTTGCACCGAAAACGACGTTGCACATTTAACATGGAATTGAGATAAGGTGCTGGTGGTGGGCACGGTAACCCCGTGATGCTCCTTCATTTTGAGCCCGTAATTATAATGTGATAATTTGGATCCAAGCCATTAATTTATTATGTTTAGTATCATTTAATTGGCCAAGAGAAAAACTATTTTGATTAGAAACACGTAGACTTTATTTTTAAAAAATATTTTTGACGTAAGGAAAAGTAAATAATCATTTTACTCTCAAATTACTTTAATTTTGTTGGCAACCAAAACCTCTATCCGATTAAAATGCATTTTTAAACACATCGATCCATTGGATTGTACCTATGCATCCCCAAAATCCAAATCAACACTCCATGTAAATGCAGGGATTGGCTTGGATTGAATCATCACTTGATAAGCATAAAATAAAGAGACAGCACGTGAACCTCCATATGTCACAAGTGCGAGCTCTACAGCTGATTGATTAACCACGTCAAAACTCTTAACTCCCATAGGAAATTTATTCCAAATAAAACACAACTCTCCGTATAGAATTAAAGGATACATAATATTCAGGAATATCCCTTTAGTCACGAAACCTTACTCTCTCGGCATATGATCTCCCTTCAGCACCAAGCCAAGCTTAACTGTATAAATACAAGTATGCATATTACATGGACATAAGCTCTTAATTATATCTCTCTCGGTTCTATTACTAGTTTGGGCATCCAAGTATTTACATCGGGACCATACAACATTAGACCTGCATTTAAGATTAATATACCAACAGAGGATCTACTAAATTAATATATCTCAAATTTAATCATACTACGGTCACGTTTCCTCAGTTCTTGGACCTGTCAACTCTCCATAATAAAATTCTTTCACAGTAACAAGCACTTAAACTCATGTTTTCAAATACACATATCCATCTCCTAGCGAGTGAAGAAGACGGACGAATTAAAGCATATGCAAGCCCATTCATTGCCTTTTAACTTGTGCATGTTACTGTTTCATTTGTCCTTTCCATCTACCCAAACAGGCCTGTAAAAGTGCTCATGTACACAGCAACAAGTGCTTGCAAATGCACATCCTGTGAGGCATTTTCCCTCCTGAGGCGGCCCACTAATTTCAATCAAGGCAAATGCAGACTTCTAAGGAATGTGGGCCTTGCTAGATGGATACTTGATTTGGGCTATAGTTAATGAAATACATAGAAAAGTAGAAAATTCTGTTCGGGTTGGGCTGAGATTTTTTTATATTTAGACTGTCAAAGTTAGGACTTAACTCAACTCAATTTTTAAATAATGTTGATTTCGGTTGAATACAAGTGTATATCTCTATTCCAATATTTATATTAGTCTTTGTGCTTGAAGACTTCAAAATGCCATTGGGAAATTTACAAACTATGTTGACGAATAATGTTTAGGTCACTCCATGTCAGAAACAGATATGCCTTTACTTTGTTGCATCAGAAAACGCAGAATCTGCCTTTAACTGATCCACTTTATTCCCATTTGTTGTGATGAAGATTAAGGCGATGGTGGATTCATTATTGAATTGGTTGAATTCTTGAATTGGGAAATTCAGAAACCACTTACGACTAATTATTTGCTCAATTCATTAGTTGCCTTGCCAAGCCATCGCGTGGAACTTCTTTGAACCCTTTTTGTGTTTGAGCCTTTGTTTGAGCCTTTTACAGTGTTCTGATTTCTTGTTGCATAACATCTTTTACCATTCCCAGCAATTCTTTAAGTTCGAAATGCCCCCCTGGCTGTGGCCATGTTGCTTACGAGGGGAACATTTTTGGCCCCTAAACTTGCAATTCTAACATTAGGTGTAGAGCTTTGGAATCTAGAAATGCCCCGGAATAAGCCGAACACTTGTCTTCAATTTTGGAGAAGAACCAGACCATTTAACATGCTATCGAAGCCAAACCCAACCTTAGTTGTCTGTTAGGCCTGGACATAAATAAAAAGAGTCCTGTGAGAGAAGGCCCTTTAAACTCACTAGTAATTTCAGAGTGGAATTAGCCTATTTAACATCTAGGAAGATTTTTCTTTATATAGGGTTGTCTGCGTGAGAGAAGGCCCTTTAAACTCGCTGTTAAGTTTAGAGCGGAATCAGCTTATTAAACATCTAGGAAGATTTTTCTTTACATAGTTTTGTTTAGTAATTTTCATGACAAAGGAGCTAACATATTCCAATAGTCAGTGACTTAGTTAACCATGGAACCCAATCCAAGCTGCACCCTAAACTTATGAAAGGCAAACAAACCTTTGTCTATTTCAACACCAGGCTTAAGGAATCTCTTTAACAAATATCAGACCAAGGACTTTATTGTATACAGTTCTTGTAATGAATCGTAACAAAAAAAAAGATTTATTGCAATTTGTCTTTTTATGCTGATGTGGCAAAGATTGAAATTCTGACCCTAGAAATTGAGATTTAAAAGATTTAATTATTATTTAAATTTCAGCAACTCGTGTAGGTCAGTAAGTTAGAACCATAGTCAATAAAAGTAAAGGTCAAGAATTCGAGTTCAGAATTGTGAGAAATTGATTAAATTATTTTTTCATTTCTTCTTCTCACTTTTGAGATGTGAGACCCACATAAGGATAAGCCTTATCCTTATCAAGTAGTAGTGAGTAGTTATAATACGGGAAAATAACTTCCGTAAAGGAAGTTTTTCCTTTTTAAAAAGGGGAGGAATTCTAAAAAAAGGGAGGAGACTCTTTGCTACGGAAAAAAAAAATTAGAAGGGAGGAAGGAGAAAGAAAAAAGGATTACAGTTTTATCTTCAAAATGGTAAGTAGAAATATTTTGTATTATTTAGATTTTTCAATAAAATAATGCAAAGAAGATGAATGCATAAACTAGATATTTTGGTTTGATACATTCGAATTATACATGCATTGATTTATTAATGCATAAATTTATTTAAAGAAAGTATATTAATTAGATTTGGTATGAATTAATATGCTAGATAGAATGGGGATATGAATACATGATTTAATAAATTAAATACATGTATTAGAATTATAAACTTTAGATTTACATTATTTGGAATGATTCAAAAATATTTGTAAGGCATGATTTAGATTTTTGTTGGATTTTATCTCATGTTTAGAAAGATTGGATTTTTAACGCATGATATTTATATCAGATGCTTGTCGTTGTATTAAAATTTAGTAGAAGTTTACATACTTCGGTTAGGAGATTGAATACAAAATTTTTTTTTGAATGGGATACACATTTCTGGAATCAAAGACGTGATGATTTTTGGAATTAGAAGCGTGATGATTTATGTCATGTCAGATGTTAATTAATATTCCATGCATGACCTGTCTTATTCGACTTTCAATGCGTGCTTAGAATAATAAAATTTTTAGAATAATGGAGAAGCTCTGGACTATGGAAAATAGATGCGATATTATGTTACTAAATGATATTCTAAGAATTTCATGTAACAAGAATGCTTTGGTTTTACTAGTTATGGTTGTGATTACATGATCAGTTCCGTTGATAATTTATTATGGTTGAGATTACATGATCAGTTCCGTTGATAATTAATGTTACATGTGTATTAATGTAACTTCAGATTTGGTGGATTATTGATGGAAATTCATGATTAATGTAATGAGATTTTTCTAACCATTAGAAATAAAATCAAAACTAAATTTAATGTCTCTGTAATTTAGAATGCATGCATTAACTATAATGGATCCTATTTATATTAATGTATGTCATCAAGAAAATAATTTTTAGATTTTGGAGAAGTTAGAAAAATTAAGTTTGAGGATAAATATGGAAGCCAGAAAATCTGGTGGGATGGTGTCCCACCATCCCTGCCAATTCCCCAACACCCCTGCCGATCCCCCCCTCCTTGCCCCTGTTCACATCTGAGAGGGGACACCTAGGCCGGCCAGAGCCTGGCCTAGTGTTCCACCCATTCATCCATGCCCAGGTGAAAGGAGCAGGCTTAGGCAGGAAGGAGCCCAAGCGCTAGACCCGGCCCAGGTGCCAGACCGAACATGGCAGGCCTTGGCACAGGCGCCAAACGCAGCCCACGAGCCGAGCCCAGGCGCCAGACGTGGTCCAGTGGCCAATGGCCCAGGCGGTCAATCGGCGGCAGCGACGCCACCAGATCATGTCGGTGACGGCCAACGAATAACTAAATTTTTGTCCTTTCGTTTTAGGATTTATCGATCTCCGTTTTGGACAACCAGGTAGTTGTTTTTAGGGTTTTTGGACTTTCCGGATACACTCAATGGGTCAGATTCTTCAAATTATGGCCAGATCATAAAGTTTGATGAAATTATAATCAAGGGTTGAGATTTTACTTCCCTAAATTTGAGGTTATGGTTCACCAAGCTTGTCAGATGATTATTAGAGATAATTATCTAATAGATGATAGATTAAATTAAGTTAAAAGAGTAATATATTAAGATAAATACAAGATTTAGTACTTGTGTAAAGTTTTAATTAACACATGTGCTAAGATTTTATTTTGCTTACTGAGTTTTATACTCACATCCCTTTGTTTCCTCTTATAAATGGTCCGTTGAAAGAAAAGGAAGGGTTTTGATGGAAGATTGCTAGATTTAAAGTCTTCCAATTACTTGAATTTAATTAAATTTGCTTGAGATGTATTGGATGTCATTTTTAATACAAACATGCTAGAATTTTCTTTGGTTCGAATATAATAGACTTATTAGAAAATATTATAATTACAATCCTTTTTTTACTATTTATCTGCTAATGCTTTGTCATGATGTAATTAAATCATTTAAGTGTGGTAGATCTTGGGAAAACTCATCCTACTATCAGCGGGGCATTGCCATCTTGGGGTGGGTCGTCACAGTTTTAGTGGTGTATACGGGCCTAAAAGTACCCGAGCAAAAAACCAAGGCCCGGTCCATTGGCAGTCTCGTGGAATGGGAGTTACGAAAGCAGTTAAAAGAAATGCATGCTTATCAGAAAAGATAAACCATCCTATTTTTATGAATTTCGTGTAGGGACTCGTGGATACGAAATCTTGTTTCATCGACCCACCCAAAACCATCCTGGTAATACATTGAAAGAGGGAACAGGCAGACGTGAAATGATGAGGGGACAAAAAATAAAACAGAATTGGACCGTCTAAAATTGTTTGTCATGTTGCTTGTTTCTCTGCAGGAATGGCCTTAGCATATGCTTTTCTTTTTGCCCCCAGTCAGTGCAATGGCTGCCAATGATGGGACGGCCATAGGGGGGCAAAAGTAGAAGGCATCACAATGTGGGGTCCACGTCATTCCAGAGCAATTGCTTTCATGCATATACGAGACATCAAGATCGGGGGACCCACCATCGTGAAAAGAATGTTAGACACTCGGCTGCTTGGATTGTCGTTTGGTGACAGCATTCACGGGTAACTTTCGCATGTGATCCAGGTTTTTCTTTTTTTATGAAATTATGCATAAATTTTCTCTTTGACGTAAACAAACGACAGAAAATGAAGTAGGAATGTTTAAATGACAAAAATAGTCCTTTAAAGGTTACAAAATACATTTTTTTTAAAATTATTAGTTAAAATTACAGAATATTTAATATGAAAATGTCGTTACTTTCATTTTAAACTACATCACTTCCAAAGACTAGAAGGAGAAAATAAAGGCCTTTTAAAAAAAGGGCCTTTTAAGAGTATTCTTGTCATTTAAAAATTTTAATCCTACTTTCTAATGCCATATGTAACTGTTTTTAATAGACCAAGACCTCAAAGTAAGCAGAAGAGACAAATAAAACTTCGTAAGTACCTTGCAAGGAGCAAAGCTGTGATTTGATGAAGACTAGGGGCACCCATGAAGATTATCCCAGCATTCACCCGAGATGTGGACGGCACACGACATTATTTCAATCAATCGCCAGTGCCCCATCTCTAGCTACCTTGCGTCCCACTCTTATCTTGGCTCTGTCTAATCCTTCCTTTTTCAGGCTAATGCAGGTTATTATGATTTATGGATGTGGTTAGATGCCACGGGTACGAGCAATACATGAGTGGGAGTGGGACAACCGGGTTAGATGAGCCTAATTATTAGTTAGTCGCCCTTCTCTTTAAGTCATCTCGACTTTATTGTTAACTGATTGGTTGGTTG
>JAYJMB010001955.1:0-15919 GCA_036873735.1 Pouteria campechiana
CGACCCGGCAAAATTAGCAAAACTTTACAATAACAAAAATTTACATTTGTAAAATTTTCCAGGGCCTTACACTTGCCCTTCTGTTTCTACATGTTGTCTTCTCAAGTGAATCTATCACTGCATCATTGATAACCGACAAAGGTTGTTGAAGTTCCTCTTAATAAAGGTAGGAACTCTAGCCATGAGACCCAACTGGTAGATGAGTGAAGGGTGTCCCAGTTCACTAGTGAGCCTCCCAGTGATTAAAGAGATAAATGAGCACTCAATCACTCCACCCACATCAATAGACAACCCTATCTGAATGGCATAGTTGAGCACAACTTGCTCCCTTATAACATCAGATACATGGTTAGAAGGCAACATTTTTGCTGATATGAAGTAACGTCATGCCTTACTTGTTTCTTCCAATTGCCCTCTTGGAAAACTAATAACCCTGTCATGCACAGTCTTCCACTTACTACCAGAATGAGCAAGGTAAGAAATAATAGCATCATAATCCGGTCCTTGTGCCAACCAAGTAGAGTATTCATCTTCTTCAATTTCTTCAAACCATAAGCTTGATTAATAGTATCTCTATCAAAAGAAACCATCTGACCACGTACCAATACATTTCAGCTCAATATAGTTGGCTTTGAACTGTACTTTGGCATTGGCATAAAATTCTCTAACCAAAGGCATCACTGCCGCCTCTAGTTGAGTTATGAAGGATATCCAATGCTGAACTTGAATAAGGTCATCTTGGAAGTTGGAACCAAGCCTCTCTCCCTTATCCCTTCGTGAGTAATTGTGGAACTATTGAAAATTTCTTCTACCTGTTCATTAAAGAATGTGGGTACAGGTAGTGCATTAGGATCTCTTGTCCTTTTCTTCCTCGAAGGACCTACCAGCACACACGGACTTCCTTGTAGGCATGGTGACAATACAAGAAAGAATGTAATAGCACAATACTTGAGCAATCACAATGAATCAAATGTACCAAACCTCTTCAAAGCCAAACCACACAACTCTGCTCAACTACGAAAGAATCACAAGCACCAACAAGAAAATGTACTTATACCACAATAACCAAGTCACTTTCTTCACCAAGGCATTTCATCAAACACATAGCATGCACATAGAATTTTCATAATAAATGCCTTGATATCATCTCAAATTCAATCACAATACACACCCACTCCTATCACATACAATCGTTCAACATATGCACAACCAAAAACTACACCCAACTTGGCACAAGCAATTCACCAAACACTTGGTGTGCATAACTTCAACCAAGCTCCATACACAAAACCCAACTCTAAATCCTCCCAAACTATCACAAAACCAAAGCACTCCACCAAGAAAGCCAATAGAATGAATATTGAGATGATCCAAGTAACTTACTTGTGATTCCAAGATATGTGCACGAAGTTGTCAACCCAACTTGAAAATTTTCTTGAGGAAGATGATGAATAGTGGAGTGGGAGAGTTGAATCTAAGGATGGAATGGAAAAAGGAAGAGTTTGGGTGTGAATCTTAGAGTTTTAGAGTATAGGAACAGGTTTAGGGTTTTGAGGAAGTATTTGGGAGAGAAAGAGAGAGAGGGAGAAGAGAGTTTGAGTGAAAAGGGGAGTTAGAAAGGGTTGGGGAGCACATGGGCTGTGGGGGTTTAAGTGGCCATGAGGCCTCTTTGCAAATATATTATTTTTTTATGTTGAATGGTCCTAGAGCTGACGGTCAGTGCCCAATCGCTGCCTTCGTCTTGTGCATTTATTGCCTCAAAAAACTCTCATTTCCCATTTTATTTCATCACACTAAATTTGATCTCCTTGCTTGAACTCTTTATTTATACATTTACCCTTCCAATATGAAACAAAGATATATTAATTATAGCAACTATAAAAATATAAATGTAATCTAACAACTTAATAATCGAAACAAACTTAATTAAAATAATGCACTAGCCAACTTTATTAATGCAAAACATCACTACTTCTAGAAAATTGAAAAGACTGAAAAATAAAAACTTGGGTTGCCCCCCAAGAAGTGCTTTATTTAACGTCTGGGCAAGACAAACTCCCTTTTTCTACAAATTTCCAATACTTCATTCTGCTATAATTTCTTTAGCTTGATTTGGTTGGCTAGGCAATTTTCCAGGTCTATGACTCTGAACTACTTCTACAATTTATCCTAAATGGGTTTCCATTTTTTTCATGGATCTCTCCATGTTAATGAACTTGGAATCAATGTTTTGGAATTTGGTTTAATGACTTTTGAAACTCGGATTGTGTTGCTTGCATGAAACTCTGTAGTGTTTCTTCAATCGTAGGTTTTTTTTGTTGAGGTTGAAATGAGGTTCCAATTTGATTTTGATTTCTTTCATTGTTCCAAGAGAAGTTAGGATGATTCCTCAACCAGAATTGTAAGTGTTTGAGTAAGGATCATTCTAGAGCCTTTGGTTATAAAAGTTCATTGCATTGGCCTACTCAGCATCACCTACAAAATATTCATTTGAAGGGCAAATATTAGGTGAATGTCCTCAATTACCACGAAGAGAACAAACCTCTGTAGGTGCAGGTTGTGGTTGCTTCAATTTCAACATCATTAAGCACATTGCCTTCACTTGTTTAGCAACCTCTGACATCTACATGGATAGATCAAAATTATTATTTACTTCATAAAGTCCCCTAGATTTACCTCTTGTACTCTTTTTCTAGGAATTTGTTCCCAACATCTCATAAAGTTCATAAGTTTCTTCTAGAGTCTTCTCTCCGATGGCTCCACCTGCAGCATTATAAACCATAGCTCGGCATGGTTGTGTCAGTCCATTATAAAAAAAATTGGTTCAGCAACTCAAGTGGATATCTATGATGAGGGCATTGAACCAAAATTACTGTAAACCTTTCCCATGCTTCATGGAAAGCTTCACCATCCATCTGAGCAAAAGTAGCTATTTTGCTTCTCAATTCAACAGGTTTTGAATGAGAGTAAATTTTTCCAATGAACTTATTATAAACTACTCCCCAAGTTGTTAATGAGCTAGGTGCTACTATCATGAACCAAGTCTTGGCAGCATCTTTTGGAGTGTAAGGGAAGCATCTAATATGTAACTGGTCTTCTGTTAGCCCTTACAATGGAAAGGTTTGGATGGTTGCATAGAAATCATGCATGAAAGTCAATGGATCCTCTGAAGCTAACCCATGGAAAGATGAAAGCATGTTAAAGTAAATATGTTTCAATTCATAATTTCTCACATTCTCATCTAAAATAATGCATGAAGGTGAAATTCCTATAGTAGGGCATGCAAACTCTTGCATTAATTATTGAGCTTGTTGCACTGGTTGAGCCACTCAAATTTCCTCATTATTCACTATGTTTACTTCTTATTCTTCATTTAAACTCTCTATTTTAATTTCCACTTTTTTAGCATGATTATTTAATTTGAACAAAGTAGGGTTCAGAGATTTCCTTCCGTGCATTCACAATACTGCATCAAAAAGAAATAATCAATTAAAAATAATCTACAATTGTATGCAAAAACAAAAAAAGGAATATAACTAAACTTAATTAAATCAGTTTGGAACCATTTCTCGGCAACAATGCAAAAAACTTGATGGTTCAAATTAAATTCCTCGCAAGTGTACAAACATATAGCAATATAGTGTGCAAATGCAAGGGTTGATCCCACAGAGAATGACAAACCAACTTAATTAATCTTAGTTACTAAGTATAAAACTAAATAGACTTGGAATAAAGTTTGGTATAATTTTAGAAACTTAATAGAATAAAGGTAAGTAAATAAATAAAGATAATTGAGAGAAATTAATAAGACAAAGAAGTCTAGGGATCAAATTTCACCACAAGATAATAACCCTTTACTAATGGAATGTTGGATTTAATGCCTCACTTGGGTTCATTCTTTCAAAAGTAAGATTATTACCGTTAGGTGCATGGGTTTAAATCTAGTGCCTCCACTCATTCTAATTACCTATAGTGTGTAGTATAATTGAGATGAAAACCCATTAAGTTCAAGAACATAGGAACCAAAATAGAATGGTTTAGCATATGGTGTGTACCTTAACCATCTATCCTTCTTATTTAAGGGAACTCATGGTTTAGCATATAATGTGGACCTTAACCATAATATTGGTGATCTAGTAATAAAATAAATTAAATCATTGCAAACAACATTATGAATGAAACAAGATCGTCTAACATTAATAATATCAAACAATCGGTAACAAAGAGTATCAAAAAGGGCTACATCTTTACCTTAGAAAAGGGATTTAGTTCATAAGTGAAAATAAAACAACTCTCTAAGATAGGATGATAACAATGAAGAACATCTTCTCTCTTTTTCTTTCTTGCTTGTAATCCTTTCTTCTTGTCCATGAGAAATCTCCCGAAAACCAAAAAATGGCTCTAAACCCCATAAAAAAGCTCCAAAAACCAGAAGTGGAAAGAACCTTTAAAAAACCCTAAGTTTTCTTTAAAAAGCCCTTAAATATGCAACTACAAAAAATTCTGCAAAAATCAGTCCACTGCTGGCGTCGACGATGCTAGGTGGGGGTTGGTGGCGCTGGCTAGCTGCCTTGGTCTATGTTGCTTTTTTGCTCCATCTTTGTAGTTGTTTTCTTTTTCCAACCCGAGCTTCTTCTTTTTCATTCTTTTTCTCTGCTTTTTCCATCTTCAGGGCACCTATACGATTCAACAAAAGAGCATTAAATTCATCTAAAAGAGATAAGGATTTGCAAAGAAATAAGCCTAAACATGTGTAATATAAGTGTATGAAATTCACTCATCACTCCTACCTTGAAAAGAAGAAGACCTTCAACAACAACAACAATAATAACCAAAATAGAAGTAGTAGAAGATTTGAGAACAAGAAAAAGGAAATGTTTGCTTGGGAAATGTTAGAATATATGATGCAAGAGATTTCAAGTGAGGTTGAAGAAGAACACAAAGCATAAATCAACACACTCTCTCCAAAATGGAGAAATCAGGAGGAGCACTACATAGGCATCAACTTCATGGCTATTCATGAAGATGAGGTAAACTCAGAACCTAAAACTTTTTACCTTGAAGAAGTTTTAGAAGAACTATATTCTAACTTCAAGGCATAAGGACAAGCACAAAGAGGCAAAGAAGAAGCTAGATAAAATGACCCTTGCATGCTCCAAATTGAAAGAAGAGATCTCTAGAGCTCAAGATTAGCCAAAATACCAATAAAGAACTTCACCAAGTCATGATAGATAATAATGCGCTTAGAAAGACTCTAACATCCACCTTGTTGAAAATTAAACCAAAGAAAAAAGGTGGACAAAATGAGCAAAAAAGGAATTGTGATTCTGGAAGAAAATAAGGACCCAAATAGAACCTGATTTGGGTACTTAAAAAAATTGTTGAACAAATTGTAAATGCAAGAATATATCTTCTAAAAGATTAGTTGCACCTAATAAAGTAATGGACACCAAAATTTTTTTCCACTAACCCACCTATATCTATTTCAAAATGGGTATCAAAATTAAAGCTTAACCTTGTCTTTGCAAGTGTGCTTGAGAGCCATAAGAAGCATCACATGGTACATTGATAGTAGTTGCTTAAAGCAAATGACAAGGGAAAGGGAGTTGTTCATAGAGTTTAAAGTTAAAAATGGTGGAATAGTGACCTTTGAGGAGAATGGTAAAGGTAGAGTGGTTAGGATTGTTAAGGTCGGCAAAACACAGTCTATTAAAGTTTCAAATGTTTTGTTTGTAGAGGGATTGAAACATAACCTACTGAGTGTGAGTCAATTTTATGACAATGGTTATAAGACTATGTTTGAATCTCATAGTTGTTTAGTATTAGATGAGTCAAATTTAGTCATAGTACTTAGTAGTGGTTGATTTATGTGATATCCAAGTCAAGTGTATTGTTGTAAGCAATGATGAATACTTGTTATGGCATAGAAGGTTAGGACATGCCAACAAATATATGATTAAGAAAATGTACAATAAATATCTCGTAACAAGCTTACTAAAACTTAAATTTGACAAAGAAGAGTTGTGTGATGCTTACTTTAAAGGAAAGTAAGTGAAGGAATCATTCTAATCTCAAAAGGAAGTGTACACAACTAAATTGCTTCAATTGCTACACATGGATCTTATTGGACCAACAAGAACTAGAAGTTTTGGAGGAAAACTCTATGCATGTGTCATTGTAGATGACTTTTCTAGATTTGCTTAGATAAAGTTTTTCACATCAAAAGATGAAGCATTTTCATTCTTTGAGATTTTTACCAAATGCGTGTAAAATGAACAAAGTTCTCATATCATCGCCATAAGAAGTGATGATATGTAAAAGTAATGATATTTTTCATACATTCTCCACACTAAGAACACATTAACAAAATGGAGTAGCTAAGAGAAAAATAAATCCTTGCAAGGGATGACGAGGACAATGTTGAATGAATATGAATTGGGCTGGAGTATTGAATACCACTTGTTATATAATAAACAGAATCTTTGCTAGGCCAATACTCAACAAAACTCCATTCAAGCTGTATTATAACAAGAAGCAAAATATTTTACACTTCCATACCTTTGGTTGTAAATGTTATATGCTTAATGATGGAAAGAAAAACTTGGTACATTTGACAGCAAATTAAATGTAGGTATATTCATTAGATATTCTATTGTTAGCAAGGCATTTAGAATCTTCAACTTGAGAAATAGGATTGTTGAAGAGTCTTTCCATGTGCAGTTTGATGAAAGCACTAATCCCTCAAAAAGCATTCATGATTTTGATGATGAGATAGGTGAACTCACAACCTATGTGGAGAAGATGAAACTACAAAAGAAATACAAAGACACACTAAAATCAAAGACAGTAATGGATGAAGCAAAAACATAAGCTAGATCATCCACCAGTGAGGTAAATTATGGAGGTAATAAATCCTTAACTAGAAGTTGAAGGTTCATGCATACTCATTATGAAAATCAGATAGTTAGTGATGTATATGATAGAGTTAGGACTACATCTTCATATCACCAAGTATGTGGTAATTTTGCTTTTATTTTTCAACTAAAGCTAACATACATAAATAAAGTTTTAGAAGATGAAAAATGAATTATAGCTATACAAGAAGAATTAGACCTATTTAAAAGAAATGCTATGTGGATAACTATTCTAAGATCATCCCATCAATTTGTTATGTTGGTCTCGATCTAAGGTAACTGAAGAGGGGAGTTATTTGAGCTTTTAAAATTTTGGCAAATATAAAATCAAGGTGCCAAAAAGAACAAGAAGTAAGTCACGCAACACAATGCGCACAGGTATTTTTATAGAGGTTCGGCCCAAGCTCACGAATAACTTACACCCATTGGTTTCCAAGCTCACTAAAAAACTTTTACAACTATTGGTTTCCAAATTCACCAATGAACTTATATAATTGTTGGTTTCTAAGCTCACCAACAAACTTTTACACCTATTGGTTTCCAAGCTAACTAACAAACTTATACATGATCAGCAAGCTCCTTGCTTGCTGTCCCAATCAATGAAAATAATTGTACAAGTAAATGCCTCTTACTTATGTTGAGATGTACATGAATTTAAATACAGAAGAAATAAGTATAGATCAATAAATACAAATAATTTCAGACTCCTAAATGTTGTTATAGAGAATGATCTTTGAATGCAAATTGCATTTTTACATGGTGGAATTGGAAGAAAACTTTAAAGCTTGAGTAAATGCTCATGGTTTGCTTCTCTAACTTGTCTAACTCTTATAACTTCTTGGAATGGCCTCTCTTTACTCCTTTTAAACTAGTATTTAAAATACGTCCATGTGAGAAGATGACATTCATTAAATGGGAGCGAATCATGAAGATTTTCTGACCATTAAAGTATTCTCACGAGGTCTCTATGTCTGAAGGCCCTCGACAATGTCAAAAATGAATAGGTATGTCCGAAGTTAAGATTTTAGACTGATTGAATCATTTAGCTTGAAACAAACTTCTTTCAGCTATGTCCAAAAGTGAATCACTGTGTTCAAAGTTAAATTTCAGACTTAGAAGAGACGTGTATTGTCTTAGCTGGATGACTGAACTTTGGCTTTGTCTAAGGGTGAGCTGGCAATGTTTGAAGTTAAATTTTGAACTAACCAAATCCAACAATGACACCATTCAAAGACTAGCACTTGGAATTTTCATACTTGGACTTCTAAGACACATTGAACTGACTTTAGAAATGTCTGAAATTGATTCTGTAGTGTTCAAACTTGACTTTGTTGTCTCAAAATTTGGCTTTGAAGTTCCAATGTCTTGGATTCTTGTTTAGCATTGTCCAAACATGGTTTTGTGTCCGAGCTTGGTCATGCAATTTCCAAACTTGCTTTTTCAGTGTTCGAACTTGCTTGAGTCTGGAACTTAGTTCTTTTTCTCCTTTTGAAGCCTTGTTTATAGTTGAGCTAGGGAATCATTCTATTCTCCTTTTGAAGCCTTGTTTCTAGTTGAGCTAGGGAATCATTCTATTCTCCTTTTGAAGCCTTGTTTCTATTTAATCTTGGGAATCATTCTAATTTACTTTAGTAGTACTTAAGACTATGTCTAAACTGACTTTGAAGCTTGTCTATGATGCCTGCTATACATTTTGAGTATTTACATTTTCTCCCTTATAAACTTGTGGATCGTGTCTCTGACATGGTCTTGTATGCTATGTCCACTTATGTTATTTCCCTAATATATTATTCATTACTACACACTTAGGAATAATAGCCAATAGCGTAAATGATCACTCATATGCATTTCGCTCATCATCAAAACTTGGTTGGATATACAAATTCATCATCAAAATCAATCCAAGTGGTTGCTAAACAAACATTGTGATTTTGGACGTGATCTCTAATGAAAAGGTGTCCGATTTCTATATGCATAGATCTAAAATACATAATAGCATTCTTGGTTAGATTTATAGCATTGGTATTATCCATCAGATGGGCATATCAACAAACTTTAAACCATAGTTACCCAATTATTATTTCATCCGAAGAATCTGTGCACAACAACTACCAGCTACAAATCATTCTGCCTTGGCAATTGATGGTGCAACAGATGTTTGATTCCTGGAGGACCATGATATGATCAGGCTTCCAAGAAATTGACAAGTCCTTGAGGTACTCTTCCTATCTACTCTATAACTAGCAAAATCAGCATTTGAGTACCTAACTAACTAAAAATCTGAACCTTTTGGATACCATAAACCTAGGTTTGGAGTGTCTAGGAGGTATCTAAAAATTCTTTTAATAGCAATAAGATGTGATTCTGTAGAATTTGACTAAAATCTAGCACACATAAATATACTAAACATGATATCTAGCCCACTAGCAGTAAGATACAATAGAGATCCTATTATACTTTAATAAATTTTTTGGCAAACAGATTTACTTTTTTCATCCTTGTCCGATTTGATGGAAGTGCTCATTGGCGTTCCATACCTTCTTCCATCTTCAAGATTGAATTTCTTGAGCAGTTCATTTGTGTATTTAGCTTGGTGGATGAAAATTTCCTCTTTCTTTTGCTTAAATTGCATTCCCAAAAAGAAGTTTAATTCTCCCATCAAGCTTATTTCAAATTATCATTGCATTAACTTAGAAAATTCTCACTTGTAGATGATTCAAACTATCTATCTGCTTCATCCCTTGTTATTTCTATCTGTGGAGTTT
Organism: Pouteria campechiana; assembly: GCA_036873735.1. Taxonomy (NCBI): domain Eukaryota; kingdom Viridiplantae; phylum Streptophyta; class Magnoliopsida; order Ericales; family Sapotaceae; genus Pouteria; species Pouteria campechiana. The sequence goes on from JAYJMB010001955.1 coordinate 9,680, forward strand.
GTTTATCTTGATTTTGCAAATTGATTCTCTCCTTGTTTGTCATGAGTCTATCTACTTCACCAAAATCACTTGTTCTCTTTGAAAAGTTAGAAGATTCATCAAATTTGACATAGATAGGCTCCTTCATAGCTCTACTACTCAAGTTGTAGATTCTAAATGCTTTGCTAACAATGTAATAGCCAAGGAACATCCCTTCATCAGATATGCTATCAAATTTTCCAAGGTTTCTATTTTCATTGTTAAGAATAAAATATTCATAGCTAGAAGTATGGAAAAATGATATGTTAGGCTTCTTGCCATAATACAACTCAAATGGAGTTTTGTTGAGTATTGGCCTAGTATAAATTCTATTAAAAATAAAACAAGTGGTATTCATAACTTCAACCTAAAAATATTATGGCAAATTATATTCACTCAACATGGTCTTCGCCATCTCTTATAAATTTCTATTTTTCCTTTCAGATATTCCATTTTGCTGGGGTGTTTTTACTGCATAGAAAGTTGAAAGATCCCATTATTTTCGTAGTAGGTTGTGAATTTTTGGTTTTCAAACTCTCCACTATGATCACTCTTAATGGAAACTATATAAGAACTTTATTTATTCTCTACATGTTTGGAGAATATCTTAAAGAATGAAAAAGCCTCATCTTTCTATACAAGAAAGATTACCCAGGTATATCTAATATAGTCATCAATAATGACATATACATAATGTTTCTCTCCAAGATTCTAGTTCTTGTTGGTCCCACTAAATCCATGATAGGAACTTAAAATATCATATTTTATTCTTTTAATATTTAGTCTTTTACACTTATTTGGTTCTTAAAATGTACTCATTATTCTTATATTTTTATTTAGGAGACAAATGGAGTTGTTAATTGCAAAAAGAAGCTAATTGGATGATTTTGGATAACTTTGGCATTGGTTAGTAATCTAGGCATCACTTCAAGGTCATTTTTGGTACATATGAAGATTTATTGAATAAAAGTGTTAAGCCTATAAGTTGCAATCCTTCAAGTTACCCATCCAAAAAGTTAACAAAATGCAGGATTTGGAGATCATATGTCAAAGTTATGGCTAGAATACTATAACTGTCTCTAACTTCAAACTCATTGAATATAATACAAGGCATCACTTTTAGCCTATTTTTGAAATAGATGGAGGTTGATTTTGAAAAGATGATCAACATAAAAGTTGTAGATATTGAAATTATATTTTTAAAACATTAAGAATCATATAGTAAAAATATTAGTTGAGAACGATATGGCCAAAATTGTGAATACTACTCTTGAACATTATAGACAATAGGTTTAGCATTGCGGCACCAGAATGTAGGGCCATGACACCAATGCGATTCCTAAGTGTGGAAACTTGATATTTTTGGTATTTTACATATTTTTTATGCAAGACCACTTGGGGAATCCATATTAAGTGGAAACTATCCCTAATTAAGACTATTTAGGAGGGGAAAATGTAGGAAACACAACTTTTGGGGTGTAGGAAATTCGTCTCTCTTCTCTTTTCTCTTCTTTATTCTCTCCTTTTATGTTTTCATGGCCCTATGTAGCTAAACTTTTATTCTTAGTTTAAGAAGATGAAAACCTCAGAATTAACAACTTGTGAGATCTAATTTATTTTTATTGTTCAATTTATGTTTTGAGTATTGAATATTCTTCTATGCTTTACTTTCATGATTGTTGTGTTAAATTGCTAGGTGGCTTACTAGTTTATTATTCATTCTAATCTATTGGTAGATTAGAATGGGTTTTGACATTGGAAGCATTTGTAGAAGTTTCTCAAAGTAATTCTGAATAATTGACTCTCTATCAGGAATTTGAATTTTATGGTTCTTTGAAGTGAATGGAGGATTTGGAAGAAGGAGAATCCTATGAAGAAGGCTAGGATCCTCAAGTTTTGGAAATGGTAATTCTTGTTTGGGAATGACAATGTTTTGACAAGTAAACATTTTGAAAACTTCAAGATTGAGTTCTGGCTTTGAACTTTGAAAAAGTCATCATGATTGGATTAGATAGATGAAGAATAACATTAGGATTATCATCAATTGGTTTGCTTTGAGGTGGCTTTTGTGTAGGAGAAGGAGGATACATGCAGTCTGGAGGATATCTGAAGTTTGGTGGATGGTTAAGAGGACTATCCCACTCGGGTGGAATATCCTCAATTCTGCCAGGTATTATATCAATGATCTGATCAATGTCATCCAAAAAATATTGGGATTGCAGAGTCGGGGTGGAATCTAGATATAATACTCATTTGAGGGAGTGTGAGTATTATTTTCTGAGGTTGAAACTGATGGACGTGGTGATGGTGGAGAAATTTGTGCTTGTGAAAGGGGAATATAAGAGATGATTGAAGCCATGTTAGAAGGTTGACTCATGGGCTGAGCAACCTCTTGAATGATAGAGAGTGATGATGGATGAGGAGGTGAAGGTGAAGAAATTACTGTTATTGGTGAGCTGGGTCTTGATGGAGAGAAATGGTGTGGAGGTTACGGAAAGTGAGTTGGAGGAGGAGTGAAATGGGTTTGAGGTGGAGTAAAGTAGAAATGGTGGGTTTGACCTTGAAATGATTCTACTAGGGCTTGAAGAGAATCAAGTATCTGATCAAGCCTATCAAGCCTTTGATCAATCCTATCATGGAAGACATGGTAGTTGAAAAAATACAATTTGTTTCATTTATTTGGAGAGCTAAGGTTTGCATGAAGTGTTCTATCATGGTTATTCAGTCCTCTAGATCCTTTGACATAGGCTGGGATGTGGGAATGGATGAGGTCGATGGTTGATGAGTGTGAGTGTGTTTAGAAGGTGAAGGGAATCTAATGGGGGCATGAGAGGCATGCCTGCTGCTGCTGTTTCTTCATGTGCTTCTACTATATCTTCTATTTCTATTCTTTATTCCATGCTTGGAACATCTTCTATTCTCTCAGCTTCTCTTGGTTCTTTTCTGCTAGAGAATTCTTCCATTCTTTCTACTGATGGACTGATGAACTCTTATCTTTTAGTTATCTCATTTTCTTCTTGTGAGGAGAGTTCATGTCCTTGTTCAGTAGCTTATTCTATAGCAACAATGTCATTTCTTCTTTCTAGACATTTACCAGGTCTAGATCCTTTAAACTGAGTTGCTCTTCTTAGTCTTTTAGTGATCTAACCTTGTGCAGTACACTGGAACCTTTTCAATGCTTGCTCATCGAATCTATCAATGTTCCTTGGAGGCTCTTCATCTTCATTAGAGAGATTTGCTCCTGCTTTTTTGATCAACTTGGTCAGAGCCATGCCATAAATCAAAGGAAACCTTATGTTGCTCTTGCTCAAGTGGATGTGATCTATCATCAGCGTAGCTAGATTTAGCTTTCTTTTGTTCTTTAATGCCCACATGATTCTGCCATGTTTCTCAGATATATTTCCTATGGCTCCTCTTCTTGGGTATACATTGTTCATAATAATGAGATAGGCTAGTCTGAGATTGGTGATCAAGTGAATAGCATATAAATAATTTTCTTTCTCATCTATCTCAATTTCTACTAAGTCTGAGAACAACATTGCCCTTGAAGGCCTTACAATCTTCTCTTCTTCAAGGAGATAATAGCAATTCCTTAAGCTTTCTTGGGTTAGCTCGATTTCTATTTCTCCAATCCATGATCTTTCTATTCTAGTATTTAGATTACAGATTAGAGCTCTTATGAGTCTAGGATACAAATTGCCTCTATAACTGACATAGGCATCCCTGCCTTGATATTTCATCCAATCTGATACTTTGAATTCTATTTCAAAGTCTCTAAAAATGAAAATTTTCCCTTTGATTATTCTTCTCTTCTCATATCTTTCTGTGAACCTAGAATAATCAGATGAACTATTTGGGAAGATTACCTCGAGAGTATTAGTTTCTCATCTTGCCTTCTTGGTTATTCTTTTCAGTGAAGAGTTTTCCCTTTTCTTTCTCTAGCTTTCTGATCCTTTAGTTCTTGCCATTTCTACAGAGAATTCTAGGTTTTTTAGAAAGCAAATAGGATTTCTAGGAGCAAAGTTGGAGAATGTAGGAAGGTGAATTGAGAGAAATGTGACTTGGATTTAAAAGAAGCGGGAAGATGGACCATCTTCTTTGAAGGTGGGATTCAGAGAGTTTAGAGAAGAGGGGTTTAGGTAGTTTTGAATGAATTTTATGCTTTTGAATTGCTTTAATAAAGTTCTCCAAAACACTAATGTGTTTAGGCTTTGGATATTCCAAAAAGGTCCTCCAGTGAAGATTGATTTGATTTTGAATTTTGGATAAAAAGACCTCCAAAATACTAATGATACCAATTCCGAAAGGGATCCTTCGGATAAAATTGTTTAATTTGAGGTTTTGGATATTCTGAAGCATTGCTTAGAGGAGTTTGCTAATCTTCGGATGTTTTCGTTTTGTTTTTTGGAAATTTTTAATGAGCTTGTTTGGGGCTTCGGAGATTCCAAAGTCTGAAGCCTGACTTAACTACGAATCTTGTAATCTAGATTATAGTTTTTAGTGTACTCATTAACTATCCTTTTGACCCACTAACAATATCTTTACCATAGTAAATGAATGAACATGCATTAATGTATTTTTAATTTTATGTGTCATATAGATCAAAGCTTAACCAAACTTTCAGAAAACAAATATGGAATTATCAAGGTTTTCTACAAATCCAGTTCACTACAAAAGAGAGAATGATCAGATGGAGAAGTCCATTTGAGTTCATTTTCTGAAGAGGCAAATAAAGCAGTTAAAAGAGGAACTATTTAATGCTAGAGGATCCAACTGTAATGTTGATCATCTTCTGAAAAAGGGATGTGTAGCATATGATAAGGCGATGGATTGCATGAAGAAGCTAGAAGAAGAATTGGCAGAGGCTAATTAACGTATTAAGGAGCTGGAAACTATAGTAGATTTTCTTGCTGATTAAATAATTTTTTATTAATAAAGATGTTATTATTAATACTTTGTTTAATGAAATGTGCATTTTATGCACTTGGATCTAGTAGGCCTAATTCTCTTCTTATCATGTTGAATCTTTCTTCTAGTAATGGTTTTGTGAAGATGTCTACTAGCTGATTTTCTATTGGAACAAATTCTAAGCTAATGTCGTGATTTTGAGCATGGTCCCTAATAAAATGATGCCTGATTTCTATATATTTAGTTCTTAAATATAGAACTGGATTCTTGGTTAGAGTTATAGCACTAGTTTTATCACATCTGACAGGTATATCAACACAGTTAAGGCCAAAGTCTTTTAATTGTTGTTTCATCTATAGGATCTGGGCACAATAACTACTTGCTGCAACATATTCAACATCCGCAGTTGATAATGCAATTGATGATTATTTCTTAGAAAACCATGAGATAATCATGCTTCCTAGAAATTGGTAAGATCCTGAGGTACTCTTTCAATCTACTTTATATCCAACAAAATCTGCATCTGAATAACCTATTAAATTAAAATCTGAACCTTTTGATATCATAATCCAAGATTAGGTGTATTTAAAAGATATCTAAATATTCTTTTTATAGCAATATGATGTGACTCTGTTGGTTCTGATTGGAATCTAGCACAAATACATATACTAAAGAATATTTCAGGTCTATTAGCAGTCAAATATAGCAGAGAACCTATCATGCTTCTATAAAGTTTTTGATAGATAGACTTACCTCTTTCATCTTTGTCTATTTTTATTAAAATGCTCATTGGTGTCCCATACCTTTTTCCATCTTCAATGTTGAATTTATTTTGCAGTTCTTTTGCGTATTTGGCTTGGTGAATGAAGATTCCTTCTTTCATTTGCTTAATTTGCAATCCCAAGAGGAAGTTGAGTTCACCCATCAAGCTCATTTCAAATTCTCCTTGCATTTTCTTGGAAAATTCTTTGCAAAGATTTTCATTAGTTGCACCAAATATTATATCATTAATGTATACTTGAACTATAAGAATATCTTTCATTGCATGCTTAATGAAGAGTGTAATATTAACTTTGCCTTTTGATGAAAAACTTTTCTCAATGAGAAATTTGCTTAACCTTTCATACTAGGTTCTAGACACCTGTTTTAAAACATAAAGGGCTTTCTTAAGTTTAAATACATGATCTGGGTTATGAGGATCTTCAAACCCAGGTGGTTGTTCTACATAGACCTCTTCATCAATAAGTCCATTTAAGAATAAACTCTTTATATCCATCTGATATAACTTGAAATACATAAAGGATGCAAATCCAA
>JAYJMB010001956.1:4544-15918 GCA_036873735.1 Pouteria campechiana
ATTTCAATATTCAAACATGATGTAAATATTACTTGAACTTGTCATAGATAAATCTAGAAGATCGAAATAGCTAGGTGCTTGAATTAATACTAATTTCAGAAATCAACGCCCCTCCAAAAGTCTAAAACACCAGAGAAACGCCTTCAGTTATCATGAAATCTACATTCTAAAATAGTTGAATATCATTCCCGGAACCTTTGAATTCAAGTGCCGTGGTCTGCTTAAGTTCTGTAATTGCGTGATCATGGAGGAGATTTGCACAGGATGACCTAAAACACAGGATGACATTTAGTCTAGAAGCATACCCATCATCGAAAATGTGACATGTTTACAAGAGCTTCCTTTTGTCAATTTTTTTTTCCTCTTTCAGAGGTACTAAAAATGTTCGAAACTCTAAAATGGCTATTTTGGACGCAGAAGCAAGCAAATGCAGATGCAAGCATTTGAATATTCATTTTGGAACGCTGCGATATCTTGGGAGAAGTTTCTTCCACAACAGCATGACCCAGCAGTATTATGGGGTTTTAGAACATGAATTTTTAATGCCATGCCTTGAGAATTGAGATAGGTGCCATGGCAGGCAACCTCCACATCCCAAAGTTTTTCAGTGGCCTCTAATCCATCCAAAAGTAATGATGCCTGGCGAAATTGGTGTTACGTATGCTATGATTTTATGATGCTTACGTGTGGCAGAGTGGATTACTTCAAACTAACATCATCCTCATCCTCATGATGACGTGGAACACCAAGTCGTTTGTCTAACCTTATTGGCCCGGACTGGCAACTAGCATACGAGGTGGATGGGCCAAACGCGTGCTACGGATTGCTCTGTTACTGCGGATGACCAAATTGCTAGATGGCAATCCGGTTGGGATGTTTTCTATGATATATGACTACAACATAACACAAGAGAAATGATGGCAACCATTTGATATTGGACGTTGAATTTGGATTCCTCGCTGTCTTCTTGCATTTACATGTAAAAGTTAAGGCCTTGAGGGTCTCTTCGAAAACTGAAAGAAGAGACGAAAAAAGACAAGACGTGGAAAATGGTTTCAGCATTACCAACAAAGAAAATTTATTGAAAAAGGGCGTACCCAATCAGGTCTTCTGGGCGTTAGCACAAGATGCCGGCCAATGCACCTTAGAAATCCTCTTTGAATCCCAACAAACGGTTGGTTATTCTCTTGTTGGTATCAAAAGACATTAATCACAAACAAGATTCTAATTACTACATGACAAACGACATTCTGCGATCAAAGACAACATTCTATTACTAGATGACAATCCATGGAAGAAAACCCAATAAATAAATATATAAATTGATGAGAAGACGAACTCGAGATGATGAGGCATCTAGGCCGTTCATCTTGCGGCTAACAGAAATTGTGAAATGGTGCAACACAAGTGAAATCATTAAAAAGAGGATCCATCAAGCAAACTGGGAATGTACAAGTCAACGGATGATCTTGGATGTGATTGATGAGGCATAAAAGAAATGCAAATTTGGATAGTTAAAGGCAGTGTACTGTCATGTCAAATAAAAGAAGGTGAAAAAATGAGAGGACTGTTCAGAAGGATTACTGAGGTTGCGATATCGTTTGCTTTGATACTACTTTACAGCCTGTAAAGATGTATTCTATCACAGATTAGGGAAGCAAGCTAACCATCTAGGTTTAAGCACTATTTAGATTTATCCACCAACAAAAGAAAACAAAAAAAAAAAGGAAAAAAACTACTCCATTTGTGGGGCTAACTGTGCTACAAAGGATGCATTAATTGAATTTGGACTAGAAGGACATTAGAACATTTATTTTTTCTGAATACATTGCTTTCCACGATTCCGAAAAGTTGACACATCCACATCAAGCATTCACTCATCAACCACTTTTCTGGATGTAATTTCATCGAGGGGATGAAAAACCATTAAAGGTAGTTACAACTAGGTAATTCCTTCTCTTAAATCAGATGAATATGAAAATTTCTTAATAGACCTTTTATCTTAGTATGTGTCACTACTTTATTCTGCGTCCAAATGGTGATTTAGTAGCATATTTAGAAGCCCTTCGATGATAAGTTTTTTATTTTTTATTTCTCCTTGTAAAGGGAGGGCTTGTTGTGAAATATAAGAGGTCATCCTCTTCCTCTCTCTCTGTATCTCTCTAGTGAAGCAAGAATTAATCATGCTTGACTATTTAGAATCATTTATATGCTTTGTCAGCAATGTATCCATCATGCATTGTGGACTTGCGGCCGGAGTTGACTCTTAGGCCATGCTATTGCTATGCTTGTGTTGATCTAATATCCATGCTTTAAAACGATTCTCACTCGTGTTGATTCACAATTATACAAAATTTTATAAGATTTAAATATTTTGGGTGAACTGATCTCAATAATTTTTATATTTAGCATGTGATTTTATATATTTTCGAATATTGGGGCTCACATGGGTCTTTAACTAAAATAATTTTATGGATTTTAAGAAAGGAAAAAAAAAATAATTCGGTAAAATGCTTTATATGTGGGTTAAACAGGTAAAATGAAAAGTCTGCCATTCCTCTGCTTCAACGAAACATGTATTTCAGTGATGAATTGTAAACTTCGGTGCACCACCAGCTACTGAATGAATATACTCTCGATCATACTTTCATTAGCCTTGTACTAGCGTAAATTTCTAGATTTATTCTCACCTGTATAATTGTCATTTTGCCGACACTTTTATTTTACTTACAGTAGATGCACTTTTATTTAAGTCAGCACTTACAGAACGTTGCGATAGTAGCTAAACTCAGAGCTTGCTTCTTCTCAAAACAATCAGGCGAGGAAAGACAGGGCTTGAGAAAATGGCAAGCAGATCCGTTCTCTCCGCCGCTGCAAGAAGGTAAGCTTTCTTGGTAGCACCCTACCCAGATACTTCTGCTCGACCATCTTTTCCATGGCGTTTTTCAGATCGTTGTTTAGATTCGTTTGGCACAGATTCCATTACTCTCCATGGGTTGATTAATACACGGCATACTTCATGATCTACACCGTTAATTCGTTGAAGAGAACCTTGGTTGTTTAATGGGCTGAAAATGGACGTAGTTGAGTGAGTCTATCCATCCAAGAATTAAGAAGGGCTGTTTATTCAGTAGAGCTTTGTGGCATGCGGACAGATGCAATCATCCTTTTTCTTGGACGATATGCCTTGTGTAAACACGGCAAGGCGTTGATTCCATGGAGGTTGTTGTTGCTCAGGGATCAGCAAGAAATTTGCTCAAACTCCTAAGATTCGCTCTTTAATCTTGATAAAAGGATTTAGAGACGATGCAATGAAATACTTTCTTCGTTCAAGTTAGCAAGAGTGATGAAGATGGTTCGAGGAAGAAATGAGAGAAATTGAGGTAGATGCTAGGGTAGTGGAGTTTGATGATGAATCGTATTGACTAAGTCGCTTTTACTGGTGTTTTACGCCGTCATCGCTGTTTTATGTTCGTTTACTTAATTTTCAATCTGTGTGATATCCTTTTTTTATTCCCTCCCGTCTACTTTCCACGCCATCTTTGCAGGCTTGAAGGGAAGGTGGCGTTGATTACCGGCGGTGCCAGCGGCATCGGCGAGTGCACGGCTAGGCTTTTCAGCCAGCACGGCGCCAAGGTAGTCATCGCCGACATCCAAGACGATCTCGGTCTCTCCGTCTGCACAGACATCGGCCAAGACACGGCCTCCTACGTCCACTGCAACGTCACCGACGAAGCCCACGTCCAAAACGCCATCGACACCGCCGTCTCCAAGCACGGCAAGCTCGACATCATGTTCAATAACGCCGGCGTCGTCGACGACCCCAAGCCTAGAATCGTAGACAACGACAAGGCCGACTTCGAGAGAGTCCTCAGCGTCAACGTCACCGGCGTCTTCCTCGGTACCAAGCACGCAGCCCGCGTCATGATCCCAGCTCGCAGTGGAAGCATCATCAGCACCGCCAGCGTCTGCTCTTTTGTGGCTGCTTCTGCTCCACATGCGTATGCTTGCTCCAAGCATGCTGTGGCGGGGCTGACGAAGAACGCGGCGGTGGAGCTTGGGCAGTTTGGGATTCGAGTGAATTGCATATCGCCTTTCGCCCTGGCGACGCCGCTGGCGGAAGGGTTTATCGGGGCGAAAGGGGAGGAGCTTGAGAAGGCTATGGGGTTTTATGCTAACCTGAAGGGGGTGTATTTGACTAAGGAGGATGTTGCGCAGGCGGTGCTTTATTTGGGGAGCGATGAGTCGAGATATGTGAGTGGGCATAACCTTTTCATTGATGGGGGTTTCTCCATTGTCAACCCCTCCTTTGGCATGTTCAAATACCCACCTACATCTTGACGTCGACGCTGTTACGACCCAACACTGGAGGGGCTAGATTACAGTTTTTTTTTTTTCTTGCTTTTTTAATGTTCAGAACTTCAAATACCCATTACATCTAGGTGCCCAACGTCTGTTGTGACCCAAGATTGTAGGTCCAACAACCTAATCTCTATATCTGATCTTCTTTTCGGAATGTCATTTGCTTGGCGGTGCGTATATGTTCTAGATTTGAAGATGGGAGATCTCTATTTTTACTGCTAGTTTATCTAAGCGTGCAGTTGCGTATGAAAATGGTGGTTAACGAGCCTGAAAATCTTTATTTCCACGGCAAGTTTATGCAAGCGCCCAATCGCCCGTGAGGTTTATGTAGCAAATTAAGTTTGCTTTTGGTGAAAAAGAATTCTAGCCATGGACTAAAATTAGTTTAGAATTTTAAAGATAACAAGGTTTTACTTCGAATAAGAGAAATCAATGCCAACAAAGGGTAAGAATGTGCATGGCTTTTCGTTCCTTTTTTTCTTCTTTGACCTTGGGATCTTTATCTGTATCTGTTGCTCTACTGGTCCTCTTGGAGAAGACTTTTGTGTTGGTAATATTGCTGGGAGGCTATGATGGCGGAAACATCAAATTGCCTACATCCGCCACGGCCTCACTGAAGTTGCCTAGCTGAGAGGTTGGTTTGAACGTCTAAGCTATCAGATCCTTCCAACTTCTATTTTTTATCCCACGTACTCTTGCACACTCATAGTCTTCTATTTGAACAATTTTACTTTTAGCTGTTTTAATTCCTGACCTGCATAGAATATGACCAAACCTTTTAAGAGGATATTTAATTACAAGGGTAAGGATATATAATTTATCCTCTTTTTGTTCCTATTTTTTTCTAATATAACACTTACTTATCCTAATTGATTAATTATTTCTAAAATTTTATATTTCATTATTATCCTCTGTCTCTTTTCATTCAACATGTTATTCAATTCTGTATTTATTCACTTATGACTAACGTTATCATTCTCACTGTTCATCTTATACTCTCTTACTATGTTTTCATCTTTCGCACTCTATTTTTCTTCATCTTATTACCCATTAAATTTATATTTAGATTATCTCAAATTATTTTATTTCTAATTCTATGCATCTTTTCTCCTTTTGCTATACGTTCAACATTCTCACTTCCCCGTAAATCATTTTATGGATAAATTATTTTTCTTTGGCTAACATTTCCCATCATAAGAAATCTTATAGATATCCCGCAAAAATTTTCCATTAAATTAATTAGTAATTATGTATATGTTAAATTATACCAAAAAATATTATTCTTTTGGAATTCTTGAAAATGAAAATTTCAGGAATATATGGAAACACTAATAATTTCATGAAACTGGTTGCACAAGCAACCTTTTTGTTCTTTTAAAAGCCATAAAATTTTGGTTAGATTTGATTAAACTATTGCTACTGCTGCTGCTATATATATACATATAACATTAAGAATTATTTTAGTTGTAAGCTTATGTGGGCTTAACATTAATTTATTTTTTATAGATATTATGCTATTTTTATGTACTGAATTATTTATTTTTATCTTTAATACAATATTACTTATTTTTATTGCCTGTTTTGTAAATTATTTTACTTCAAATCTGATACGCACCCGAATGTTCTACAGGCTTTACTCTTCAAGCCCGCCTTACCTCAAGCTCTAGTTGATATTCAGCCTGATGCTTGCGGGCCCAGCTTGAGCATGAAGCCACCTATAAATTCGAGTAAGAAAGTAAAATTGCCGCAGCTGGAAGCCATGAAAGCCTATCAAATGCTTGCCTGGTTCGGAGGCTCTGCAAACGCTCGGAGCTGAGCAGAGCCATTGTTCTAACCTGTTGATCGGAGCGACTTCGTCATTCGTATCAATTTACCCTAGAATTCGAGTTCAAAGGTCTGTTGTAGAAGGCAAAGTAGAGTGCGTGTTCGTTCCTGTTGATGGCTTTCCGAGCTCCGCTCTCCAATGGCTTCCGCTTTCGTCTGCAAAATCGCTTTGCGGCATGCCGCACGTTTGCGTCTTTGATGTCTCCACCGTCCAAGGCCATCGTCTACGAACAGCATGGCCCACCAGACCAAGTTACCAGGTTCGCCTCTCCAACCTTTCCCTTTCTTAAATATCCATCCAATCTTGGGGGTATTTCTCAACTAGTAAAAGATTTCGTTTCGCATTGTTTTAAATCGTTGTTGTTTCTCTTTTCCTCGTAGAATTTTGTAAACTTCTTTTACTTTCCATCATCAGAATCCTAGCTGCGAAAATGGAAGTGTGTAGAAGAGACGAGACAGAAAGATTTTTGCTTGTGGGTGATTTGGGTCTTGGTTGCTTTTATGTGCAGGGTGATTGACCTTCCTCCCGTGGAAATTAAGGAGCATGATGTATGCGTGAAAATGCTTGCGGCTCCGATCAATCCTTCGGATATCAATAGAATAGAAGGTCTAATCTCTGTTGTGTTCTTGTGGGAAAGTTGGTCTTTGCTTGTCTCTTTTAAATGGTTTTCTTTTTTATCTTCCTAACTTTCTTGGAAGAAACAAATTGAGCGAGAAAGCTTGAATTTTTTGCGTTGCTATAATTCTCAAATTTCATTGTTGACTGTAGGCATCTTCTCAAAGTAAAGCTTAAACAATAGAATTTCGTAACAAGGATATGATGATGGCCACAGCGATGGTTGTGGCTTGGGTGATGTCAACGATGGTGGTTGTGCTGGAGGCAATGATGATGCATGTAGTTGGGGGTTGTGTTGGCAATGCACATGTTGATCATGACGATGGAAAAATGCAGATGCAAGAAGTGTAGATTGGGCCGAGTGACTATGAATCCAGGTCCATGAGGGCAGGGCATTGTCTATTTCACAATCTAATGAGGCATAAATAGGTTAAAAGTCAAGACTGGTGGTAAGAGTTAGATGCATGACTTGAATATATGGTGTCATGTTGTTGGCAGAATCTTTAGGGAAATAATGCTGATCATGATGAGGCAGGTGCGATGGTGATAAGAGATGAACACTAGTGGTGGGATGGTGATGATGGTCATGATGATGGGGAAATGATGAAGACAATAACCATGATAGTATATAGTGGTGATTGTAGCTATGAAGATGAAGATATGATGGTTATTGGTAATGATGTACAGAATTGACACGAGATTGATGAAGATGCTAATGGATGTGGAAGCAGTTTTGGTGGCGACAAGGATGTGTACGATCATTGGATATGGTGACTCACCATGACTTGTTTTGATTTGGTCCATTCAGCAAAATTACTATGTTATCAAGTTGTCAATGTTATAATCATACAAAATTAGGATTTCGATACTGTAATTGAAATGAATCACTCAGTGAAAATTATCGAATCCTATGTTGCTTATTATACTTGAAAAACAAAGCTTTTATCTATTATCAGTAGATAAAAGCTTTATTTTTCAATTAGCCAATTTTTATGGTTTTTGCACATATTCAATTATCTTTGTGGAATCTTGATCGTGATGCGATATTAGGTAGCATTTTTGTTAGTAAATGTTGATGCTGCATGGAATTTGTTGTGATGGCTCTTAATTAGTTAATTTTATTTATAATGCATGCCTGAAATCGGTTGGAGATTCTAGCTTGTATTCCTTGAACTTTCATTATGCTTTCTTTTTCTTTTATCTTTTGATGAAATATCATATACTTTTAATTCTGGGATGGCTAACTGTCATCTTCCTTATCATTTCCCTTGTAAATTTTGACTTGCAGGTGTGTACCCAGTGAGGCCTTCAGTGCCCGCAATTGGGGGATATGAAGGTGTTGGTGAAATATATGCTTTAGGGTCTGCAGTGAAGAATTTCTCTGTTGGTGATAGAGTCATACCATCGCCACCTTCCTTTGGTATCCAATATTATTGGTGTCTTCACAATGTTCTTTTCAAAGGCTAATGTTTGTGTTTTAATGCCAGTGGTTCGATTGTTTCATCATGATTTACATTTGTTCTCCAATTATCATGTGGTGGTGTTGGTATTGTTCTTCTATGTATTATTAGAACTGATGAATCATTTGCTGTGTAGGGACATGGCAGACATACATTGTAAAAGAGGAGAGCATCTGGCACAAAATCAATGAGGATGCTCCAATTGAGTTTGCTGCTACAGTGACCGTAAATCCTTTGACAGCATTGAGGATGCTGGATGATTTTGTTAAGCTGGTTCCAGGTATTAACCTGTTTTCCCTTTCATTTCTTTTCTATTTTGGGGATTTAAGAGGCAGCTTTTTTTGTATCTCCCTCTATTGCATGTTTTCATTTTGTCTTTTCTTGGGAATTGACTAGGTGATTCTATTGTGCAAAATGGTTCTACAAGTATTGTGGGGCAGTGTATTATTCAGCTGGCAGGAGTTCGGGGCATCCGTAGCATAAATATCATTAGAGACAGGTCTCAAAAAAATTCACATTGTTCTTCTTAGCTATTTGTTAGGAGCTGTTATTGTGATTTTTATTAGTAGTTGTCTGTGGATTTTTTTTCCTTGTTGGTTTACTGTGAACATCTGATTCATCATTATGGTGATTAGCATTATGATCATCGATATCATTATTGCCATAATCATCATCAACATAACCATGACCCCACCATCAGCATTATCGTGCCCTTGTCTGCAAACTGTTGTTGCGTCTGGCTCCACAAACTGCTTTGTGAAGCAATCCTATGGAAGAATTATCATCAGTATTGATGCATTTGTTGTGGGGGAATGGCGGAACCATGTTTATTCATTAAGATATGAGTTTAAGAAATAAGTCAGAACATGTAATCTAATAATGAAAACTGGATAAATGTCCAAGATCTTGCAGAAGCAACTGAGATGGAACCTGAAACACGAGTCGATGGGTATTTGAGTGGGGAGTTAGAGGTTGCATGCTTTTGTCAATCCACTGGGGCTACAAGCTGGCTCCCAACATGAAGTTGGCATTCCACTGAACTGGAGTCTGGCTTCCAACATTGGGCTGGTGTTCCACTGAACTGAAGGCACATACCTTCACCATTAGTCAACCTTATAGCCCACAGTGAAGCACTACTCTGGGCCTGGATCCAAAAGTGATCAGTTCTTTCTTGTATTTGCTAGCTTTGCTTTGGGGCATGTAGTTCATGGGGAATTAGTATGCAGTTGATCTTGAAAGATATGTAAAGCCCTCTGTTTTTGCTAAAATCGGAAAGTGAGCTCATGTTCACAATAGGGAACTGAAATGCAAATAGTCAGTGCCCCTATCAAGAATGTTCAAAATTCAAATGAATGGCTATTGATTAAGGAATCCTTAGTGCTCAGTTATTGTTGTCATAATAGCCCAAGATGAAATATCAGATGCCTAATAGTTAAATCTAGCTGTAATTAGGCCACATTAGAGATAATTTGTCACTCCCAACATTTAAAAATCACAACATAGTAACTCCAGTCAAATCACCACAGAGAGAAACGCAAGAAGCACTATTTCCATTTGAATAGAGGGGATGGCCTGTAGAGGTTTGCTTGGATATTGGTTTAGATGAATGATGTAAAGGCAAAAATGAAACCTCCCATCTGCATCTTATGCTACTAAATTCGTCAAGGGATACATTTGCAGATGATGGGGTTCTTTTGCTAAATACATATATTTTGATAAAATGTAGTCCATGAGTGATACATTACTCCCCCTTTCTGCATATTTTAGCCTGTTTATTTTCTTCTCAATCCCACGCATTAGATGTAACCAAAGATATTTTTTCACCATCCTACGCATTAGATGTAACCAAAGAATTTTGGTTTTGCATTAAACACGAGCGTGCATTACTTATCCCAAAAAAAGGAATAAAAGAAAACTAAAGGAATTGAACAGAAGTGAATCAGTTTATGTAGCATGATAAAATGCATAATTATTGGAAAATTTGTCACGAAATAGAGAGCTCTATATGCATCCGCCTGTTTCCTTAGTAGAGATGAGAATTTAACCTGGTTTGTCTGTTAATCAATAGCTTAGCAGGAATAGCTTGTATTTCCATGAGGAATTACACTGTGCCAAAACCAATTTCTGATTATGAAGGGCTGGATCAGAAGAAGCCAAAGAAAATCTCAAGGGACTTGGTGCAGATGCGGTATTTACAGAAAGCCAATTACAAGTAAAGAATGTCAAGGATCTTCTGGTAAAATATTGTCTGCTGACTAGTTAAGTTGTTCAGTTTCTCTTTTTCTCTTTCCTCTGCAATTATTAATTCAGTGAACATGCATAGGGTAATCTACCAGAACCTGCACTGGGATTCAACTGTGTGGGAGGAAACAGTGCTTCTTTAGTGCTGAAATTTTTGAGGTGAAACATAATATCTGGAAACTTAAGGAAAATCCATATAGTTTGTACATGAAATTAAGTCCTCATTGAGGTATGACATCATTTTGTTACAGGAAAGGAGGAACTATGGTAACTTATGGTGGCATGTCTAAGAATCCTATTACTGTATCTACCTCTTCTTTCATATTTAAGGTAAAATTTCAAGAATTGATGCATTTTGGATTATTTCTTAGTACCATTATTTTGGCAATCATCAGTTTGAAAAAATTGTAGTAGCATGGTGTTTGGGGAAATATCACATGTGATACCTAACATATAGTATCTCAGATGTTTTTAGAAAATTCTTAAGAAAATAATGAATGGTTTAGTGAAAAAATTAGGAGATGCCAAAAGTCATTACCTTGGTGCTTTGAATGCAGGATCTTGCCTTGCGAGGATTCTGGTTGCAGAAATGGATGAATATGGAAAATGCAAAAGACTGCAGGGAGATGATAGACAACCTTTTGAGCCTAATGCATGATGGGAAGCTCAAATATGAGTATGTTTTCTACCCTACCATTTACACATGTTGTAAAGTCGGTCTAGCTTCTTCTGCTAACCATTATATGGTGACTTCGTAGAAACCATAATTGATTTTATCCCAACTGATGAAACATGGGAGGGATTTAATGGATGGTTCGATTTGGCCTGAAATTAAAATGTTGCTGGCGTTTTAGTTGGCATGAGCCTGAGG
>JAYJMB010001957.1:0-15918 GCA_036873735.1 Pouteria campechiana
CCAAGTAATTTGAGTTCAAAAATATGGAAGGAAAACAATACTAACCCCACTCACAGCAGTGCCAGTCCATACCCAAGCCAGAGGAAGTAAGTACCACGGAGCCTTCGAAATCATAAAAATACCAAGTGCATAAGAAGTAACTGATATTAAAACTGACTTCCAAGCTTTGACCTCATCAATTTCAAATACCTAAGGACAAAATTAATCCAAAGTGTTAACTATGAAAAATAAATACTTCAGGATCAACTGAAGTCTTCTCTTGACTTCTTTTCCGAAAGACAATGGTTCAATAAGCACCTCTTCAGGAAGGGTGCTCATGATATCCCGCAAAGTAACATTCTCCGGTAGTGGTTCTCCAATTTGGGTAAATCCATAACTTTCACTCATCTGCTTTCTTTGCTCTTCACTCTGTGACATCGGTGCCGGGATTGGGAGTGCCACGGCCTGTGTGACTTTTGCATTTTTGTTGAGAAATAAGTACGGCTGAGCATTATCTTTCATGCACGACGAGGTCACTGTATTCCCAAACCTGATCCATGCAACTGCCCTGCTAGTGTCTGCTTAAACAAATGACACCTTAAGAATCACCCAAATATAATAAGTTTTGCAATTTTGTGATCGTGTTGTCTAACTTTCAACTAGACGAGCAAGTGCTTCGGACGTGATCGAGAAATCTCATTTTAGAAGTGCAGCCAAACGTAATCATAGCCAAAAGTAAGATTTTGCAATCATTTCACATTAGAATTCAAAAATAACAACATTTATTTCACACCAAACTGGAAAATTGGTTAAATCCACTTCACATTGGACTTCAAAATTGGCAAGATTCATTTCGGACAAGACTTGAAAGTTGAAACAAGAGCAATGGAACAACACGAGAATTATGGCCTCTTATTCGGAAAAAAAGGAAACAGTCATGACTCAGTTTCACAATTCAAATAGCATCAAGAGCTAAAATTTCTTACACGTCAAGGAAAAGTGATAATCAAAATTCAGTTTATTTCTTTTACAACTGAAACCCCACGACCAAATTCATGTCAAAATCGGAACTTGCATCGAGCAGCTGAAATCCAGCGCCCAGGGACAACCAAAACTAAACCGCAACCATCGATAAAAATACAAACAGCATCTTGCCTCCAAGGCAGTAAAATGTACCAGGGCGATTTTCGAATGACAATCGGCGGCTACAGTCTGTCCTCTGCTGGGTGGCCTGAAAATAACGCAATGCATGCATGAATTCAACAAGGAAGGGAAAAAAAAAAAAGAAACGAGAATCATTGAGCAGCAAGTGAGAGAGGAATGGATACGACGCAATGGAATCTGAAACTTGGAAGACTGAGAGACATCTCCATGCTGCAGAACTGGTTCAGAAATGCCAGCCCAAGAGGCCTCCTTTTCAGAGAGAGCGGGAGAACGAGAGCGAGAAAGTTGACCTCATAAAATATGAATTTTGGTACATTAACTCGTGCATCAGGGGGGGTATGCTAATTACACCCCTTAGATACGACTGCGGATCTCCCGATGCTTAGCACCAGGGTGGTGAAGCCACGTCACTATAGTTCAACCAGAAGTGAGATGTTCAACAAGCTTAATTTAAAAGAAAATATATTTTAAATATTATGAGATAAAAAGTATTATCACTTACGAGGATTCTTGCGGCAGGTTACATGCCATATATTTAAAGGAAAATAAACATTAATGAACATGTATTTATCTTAACAATTTACTATTACATTTCTTGCATCAATAAAAAATTAATTTATTTACTATAGATATAATAAAAATTGTCATCAATTTTAACTTATTTTTAGAAGGAAATCATTTTTCATTAAGTAAATAAAAATAATAAAAATATAAAAGTAATGAAAATAGTTTTTACCTTTGTATTTTCAACCCAATCAAAGTACAGCTCGATGCAAATTAGGAATTGCATCTAAGCTTTGACAAGATGAATACAACCTCCAAAAATAAACCTAAGTCAATTTAAAGTTTTAAACTATTTGTTTTTATGTTTGAAATATAATATTGTTATAAAAATACATAATATTTTAAATATATAAGAAATAAAATTTTAAATATGCTATAAATAAATAAATTTTTATTTATTTTAGAAAATAAAAAAATATTAAAATATTAATTTTTAAATATTGCAATGGACATGGCTATTCTCTTATTGCTGTCCTTTGAAATGAATATACAATTATATTTTATAATTAATTCATTAATTCAGATCATATCTCTATACAGTAATCAATTTTATCAATAGAAAAATCAATTGCTTTGATATTCTATTATTTTAAGAGTTAAAATTTAAAAAAAGAAAAAATTATAGATATTATTCCACATCTTAGAGGTCTAAATAGCTCAATTATTTTTCACTAGTCTTGGATGAGATAGCTCCCATCACAAAATTCTCATAAAAAAGAACTAGTTATTTTTAGATCCTATCCACTAAAATATTATATATTATTATAATTTATGTATTTATATAAATATTATTATTTATACAACAATAAATTATAATATAATTTATATTTATTTCTACACTATTAGGATTTTTCCTAAGAGTAATTTAATTATACAGTTTCTTTGTAATTATTGAACTAGGTGGTACCATATTTATTTTCAATCTCTTATATTTAAAATTTATTTATATATTTTTAAATATTTTTTAAAACATAAATATTAAAACTATTTTTACAATAACAATAAATTAAAAATAAGTATTACCCTACCTAGATCCAAGTGTTACAAAAGAGGTGTATAACTCAACATTACCAAGAATCCTGGTAGTGTTTATATATTTCTTTAAAAGATCTCCTTTGAATCTCACAGGTTATAATTGAACTAGGGTGAGGCATCTTCAGATGATTGTTCACACTAGGGCTTTCCCGACGCGTAGCATCAGGTGATCTGCACTCCTTACATACACACCCCAGTAAACTCCCCCATTTAAGAGAGAGAGAGAGAGAGAGAGAGAGAGAGAGAGAGAGAGAGAGAGTTGGCATCATAAAATATAAATTTAGGTACATTAGCTCATGCATCAAGGGTATACTAATCAGAGAGGAAGTTGACATTATAAAATATAAATTTTGGTACATTAACACATGCATCAGGGGACATATACTAATTATAAAATATTTTATATTTTGGTATGTTAACTCGTGCATCAGGGGGACACTCTAGTCAACTGTTATGCCCAGCTCATCACGCTGTGCATGTGGGCACCCTCGTAAACGGATCCTGCTCATCCCACGTGCAGTGCGTGGGCGTGAAGCATGTGGGAACCCTCGTAAACTCTGATACCCCGCTCATCCCGCATGCTGTGCGTGGGTGTTAGGCAAGTGGGCATCCTCGTAAATTGGGCGTGAGCCATGTTCGGCGTGAGATTTGATGATGTTGCGCCCATCACCACCGCATAAGTATACTAAGCATGTTCTTCAATTTTTAAAAGTAAATTTTAGGTACTCCCTACTTAACTGGCCATTAGTAATGGTCTTCTCCAACGTCAAAAGCTATAAAAAAAAATTAATGAAAAAATATCTTGTAGCTATGAAAATATTCTTTAGCTAGAAGATATTTTTATTATTTTAAAAATATTTTTATAGTTTCTAACGTTGAAAAAAAATTATTTAGGGTATATCTGATTAACTTTAAAAAAATTAAGAGCATGCTTGCAAGATGTAGATTTAATTATTTAAACGAAGACAGTCACAGTATCATCAAACCTGAAGGGTGCGCATGCTGTATACAGAGGGAGATAGGGAAAAAATAAAATATTAAAAACCCATCTCGTGTTGGAGTTCTTCCATCTCAGGATTATCTTGACTCCTTTCCTATGCATGTAAAAGCTTAAACTCTTACTCATTTTTGCAGGCCTTATTTTAGGATCTTCCAATCTCAACATTATCATATAAAATAGGTAGGATTTTTCAACGTGTTGCCAATGTTTATTCTAATTTATATGCATATCATTTCCATGATAAGATCCAATGATTATATTTGTTATGCATGTATTCAAGTTTCCTAGAATTTCAATGTGATATAATTGTTTAAATAATGAAATATTTCTATTTATTTAAAATAAAAATTATCACACACACACATAAATATATAAGAGCCTTACTTTGGTGAGGAGCCTCTTATAGAAGCACTTTGGTGCGGGGGTATCTGAAGTTGCACAATTGTGCGAGAGTCATCCTAGCCTTCTATGAATTTTGCGCTTCTGGAAACAGAAGAATAACCGCAACTTGCAGCTTAGCTTTACAACTCGCACAAAAAAACGGAGTAGCTTTCATGCCTACACTCTCTCACATCCGAAAGATGTGAAAAAAAATCTCCTCCCATCTTCCAAATTAAAGGATTTCAACAGCTCCCGAATCTCTCTCTTGTTTATTGTCGTCTCCCCGCCCCCCTAATCACAAACCCAACTACCCTCTGTCTTTTTCGTTAGACTCTCCTCTTGAATCTCTATCTTATCTAATCTCATCCCCTTCACTTCTCTCCCTCCTTCGCCTAGTTTTCCTCCTTTTTTTGACCCACTAATTTCAGCACAATCCCCAGCAAACCCCTTAGAGGTGAAAGACCAGATTATCCCAAAGAGGAGAAAAAAGAGGCAATTTGTTAGACAATCTATTCTTCCACAAATTCGAGCATGATAACAAAGCTGAGGGTAGCAGGCTATGGAAGAAAACCCAACAAAATTCTTCTACCAAAATCCTTGAAACTAAAGCAATAACTCTTGATTCATCACCACAACCATGAAGCTCTTTGGTTTGATGTAGGAAAGGATACAATACCAGAAGTTATGATTTACACTGTTGTTGTTGAAGGCTTCTAAGGTTGATAATGCGAATATAATTTATAGGAAAATGCAGAATAATGGGATCTCTCCAAATGCTTTCAGCTACAAAATTTTGATTGAGGGACTGTGTAGAGGAATAAAGCTGGAGGATGCGCTTGATTTTTGTGTTGAGATATTGGAGGCATAACCATTGATTTGATGTAATGAGGAGGCATAACCATTGATGTATTGATATCATTTCTCTAGTGTTCAATGAAGCAACTAATAATTTGGTATTCATTTTGTTGTGTTATTATAGATGATGGTTACCGATAATTTGGTAGGCATTTTCCATTCCAATATGGTTAATGGTGATAATTTAACCTTGAATATTCTAAAAACAATGTACAATAAAAAAGGGGGGGTAGAGAAAAAGGTTAAAGAAATTCCTTTTCCCCTTAAAGAGACAATAATACTAAGAAGAACACTTCATTTTTTTGCATAATGCATGTTTAAACTCTTATGACATTCATAATTTTGAATTGTCCTAAATTATGGCTTTAGTGTATGCATCAATAGCTTACCTATAGATACATAGTAATTATTGAGTAAAACTTCATGGAATTAGTAGCTTGGTAAGCCAAGGTTGAGGGAGGCTTACTTATAATTGGAGATTGGAGCTGTTTAACTTTACATATGTATTCTCTTTGCCATTTGTGATTCCACATATCCAAACTAAAGCGCAAAATAATTTAGTTGATATCAAAAGAATTTTGCTTTATTTATATTATTATTGTTTAGGTTGTTTCCAAATGGAATGCTGATGTAGCTTTCGAGATCTTCCCTCCTTGATTCCTGCGAGACTAGAACACTGATTAGAGGACACCGGGGGTGTTCTCGGCATGACACTCCAACGCTTAAGTTAGTATATGCAACTTTTGGAGGGAGAAAGGAATAGGAATGAGTGATCTATCTCGGGGATGCATACCTGGTCCGTATTTATAGATGAGCAGGGTGCGTAGTTGGGAGTCTTACAAGTTTGTACGCTGGACGAACTAAGAAGTTTACTTAGGAGAGGGATCCCTGGGGATGCATATCCTGACTCCGAATTTCGAGGGATTCGGAGAGATCCCTAAAAAGGGTAGTAGTCTAATGTGGCGAGTTGCCAGCTCGACAGCTAATATGTGTTAGAGTTCCCTAACACTAGCCCCCCCCCCTTTTGAGAGGGTGTGGAGTGCCTTCTTTCTTGAGTTCCATACTCGAGTTTTTTACGAAAATACGCATCTTCCCTCATATCTGTCTAATGGTTGGATTAAAAGGATCTTGGCGGGTCCGTTTCTAATACACGGATCTGCTTCTCAAAATCGATCTTGCTGCTAGAGATTCTTGATAAGGATTTTTTGAATCTGGGGTACTGGATCTGGAAGCATTTGGATCTGTGCTTTTTATTTTTAATCCTTTGGCGGGCATTTTTGAATTTCGAAGGTAACTACCGTTATGCCGGTTGCTCTTCCTTCCCCACATGGCGGAGCCATAAATGTGATTTGATTTAACAATGGCTGGTTTCCAGTTTTCGCGAGGAACTGGCCTATTCCTCTTCCAGTTTGCCTGTCTGTTTTCTAGTTTCCCATGAAACCCTAGGCGGTTTTGTGTGGGGCTTTTATTTAAGACGCTGTTTACTAAGACAAGGCTGTCATTTTCTATTGTCGGGGTAATTATTTTACCCCTTTTCCTTTATCTTCTTCGTCTTACATTCCTTTTTGTTTCTTTAATGGCTGCCGAAAAGTCTTTTTGCAGAGTTTTTGAGGCTGCTATGGCTGCTTTTAGGCTTTACCCTCTTCCCTCCACTATGAGTTGGGAATTTCTAGACTCTTCTGCCCTTCCGTGGCATCCGCGGGAGGGTTATGTGGCCGTCTCCTTGGGTTCGCTCAAGGCAGGTTTTCTCTTAGATCATTGCCAATTTGTTTCTTCCCTTCTTTGCAGCTACAACATTTCTCCGGGTCAATTGGTCCCAAACAGTTGGCGTTATGTTATGTCTTTTTATCGCTGGGTTCATCAGCTTGAAGAGATATCTATTTTTTCTTTCGAAATATTTTCTTCTATCTTTAATTTGAGTAAACCTCCCCGTTCCTCTTATTATTACTATCTTCTTCCTCGTACTCCCTGGCGCAAGCTCTTTGCTCGTGTCACTGATCCTAATGACGAGTGAAAAAGTCATTAGGCCTGGGTTAAGTATAGTGGAGATCTTTCTTTTCCTTCCTTTTGGACGACCAGCCCGGTCTGTCCCTTTGGTGTCTTATCTCTTTTGGAGCGGTTTAACTTGTATCTTATTAGGTATCGGTTGATGACTATCAGTACCCTTTCTGTAGATGCCGTAGTTTTGGCAAAGCATTGACGCTAAGCGGATTATCCGTGCAGCTTCCCGGGTCAGGAGGTTGTTCCTCCTGAACCTATTCCTTCCTTGACTTCTCTGCCCTCTTTGTTCCCAAACTTAGGTCTACCATTGAGCAAGAGTATGACCTCCTTCCCTGGTCTAGCAGTGGTTGGTCCCAGGGGGCACCAGTTCTCGTAGTTTCTGCGGCTCCTGACCCGGCTGAAGCGGAACTATCCCAGAGGAAGAGGTTTAAGGCCGTAGCTCGGAGGCGAAGAGGGGATACGTCTCTTTCATCCGCTCCTTCTGTTTCTCACCGTAATTCTTCCTGAAATCCTGGGGAGGCACGAGCGAATCCGTCCCATCCTTAAAAGCTGTTGGGAAGGCAGTCGGAGGAGGAGATTGCGAGACCCTCGGACCGGCTAAGACCACTTAATGTTGGTAGTTCTCTTAGTGCGGGTCCTTTTCCCGTGTCCTCCGAGAGTAATCCCTCTTATCCATCCTCTAAAGAACCTTTCCCTCCTGGAGAGACCGTCCCTCTCATCTCAGATTCCTTATCTGTTCCATCTATGGCCATAGTGCCCTTTGTGTCTAGCCTTGTATCGACGAGTGCTTTTGATTCTTTTCCTTCTTTCGATAATTCCAAATCTGTGTCTCTGGCTCCCTTATCAGTTTTGGCAGCTCCCCTTGATCCCGTGCGGCTGACTTTCGTTGCGATGACTCCGACTATTCCAAGCACATCTGTTGCGGTAGATGCAGCTCCTGTCATTTCGGAGCCGTTTTCCTCAACCGAGGTGGCTACATCTATGCTTGCTTTCTCTGCATCGGCATCGATGTCTTTGGGTGCGGTTACAGGATCAAGGCCTTCTTCGTCTTTCGCTGGTAAGGATTTTTTTCTTTTTTTTGGTAGACCATTATTCGACTTCTTTATTGTTTGTGTAGGCTTATTTTCGTCCGATCGTTTGGCCCATGCAATGAAGCACCCGTATGCCGGTCCAACTTTGCCTCCGTTCGCTCAGTGTCTCCGTGGTGAGGTTTCCAGCACCGGTGGCCTTGTTTCCAAACTAGGTGATGCTTCTTCTCAAGAGATGGCGACTCCAGCGAGTCGGGTGTCTTCTCGGCCTTTAACGCCTGTTAGTGTGGCTCCTAGGGTGGCGGGGTTGATTACTTCTCTGCTAGGGAATCCTTGGCTGGCTGCCACCTTCGTCACCAAGTTAGCCTGCTCTGCAGACCGGTCTCGGTATCTAGACATGTCATGGGAGGATCTTCTCGAGGAGTCCTCCTTGGAAGTGATTCACCACTCTCGAGAGAGGCAAAGCTTCATTGATCGGATGCGGCTTATCATGCAGCAGCTCGGCCTTACTCGTGACAAATTGCAGATCTGAACCGAGTGCTTAGAGGAGGCAGAAGAGGAAGTCGATTACTGGTGCCGGGAGCACCGATTTATAAAGAATGATCGGAATCGAATGATCGCGGAAGCTATAGCTTTAAAGGAGGATCTGGAAGAGGAAAAAAATCACTTCCGTGACTTGGAGGAGACTGCCTCTGCTCTTCGGGCCAATGAAGATCTTCTAAGGGCGGAATGTGAGGCTGTGGAGTCGAGGTTATGGTAGGCGGAGGCTGTTGTGTCTCAACTGCGGATTGATCGTGACCGCGCATTTTTTATATCTGAGTCCAAGAAGAAGCGTCTCACTCCCGCTCAAGCCGAGTCTGCTGAACGGGAGAAGGAGCTTCACAGATGGGTAGCCACTTTAGAAGGTAGAGAGGCAACTTTGCATCAGGAGATTGCATCGTTGAAGGAAGGGCATGTTACCGCTCTTTCTCAAGTTCATCAACAGCGGGTGGAACAGTTAGTTGAGGAACCCGAGTGTCAGGAATTGCTCCTTCAACATGTAGTGGATTATTGTAAGCAGTCGTTTGAGTCTTGTAAAAAGAAGGTAGCTAGGAAATTCTCTGGACTTAACTTAGATGATATTTCTCCAGATGGGGAGGATATATAATCTTTTTTGGCCATTTTGCCAAGTGAAATACAATTTTGGTTATTCTCTCAATGATTTTATGTACGAAATCTTTCTCAAGTGTGATTATTTCTAAGGTTGAGAAGTTCCATCCTGCGGAAGCTTTTCCTCGTCGGTTTCATTTCTGTAGAACCTCTTTCCCTTTTGGTTCCGTTTTAGCGGAGTCTATGGTCGACAAGCCCTATCTGCGGTTTGGTGATTCCGTTCTTACGGACCTTCTCTCGCTTTAGTCCTGTTTCTGCGGAGCCGATGGCCACGTAACCCATTTTGGGGTTTGGCGGTTCCGTTTCTGCGGAACTTCTTTCCCTTCGATTTCGTGTCCGCGGAGCCCATGGCCCTTAACCTGTTCTGGGGTTTGGCGGTTCCGTTTTTACCGAACATCTTTTGCATCGGTTCCATTTCTGCGGAGGCGATGGCCCTATAACCCATTCTGCGGTTTGGCGGTTTCATTTCTGCAGAACGTCTTTCACTACGGTCCCGTTTCTGCAGGGCCGATGGCCCTATAACCCTTTCTGAGGTTTGGCGGTTCCGTTTCTGCGAAACTTCTTTTGCTACAATCCCGTTTCTGCGGGGTCGATGGCCCTATAACCCTTTCTAGGGTTTAGCAGATCCGTTTCTGCGGAGTCCATGGCCCTTAACCCTTTTTGGGGTTTAGCGGTTCCATTTCTGCGGAACCGATGGCCCTATAACCCTTTCTGGGGTTTATCGATTCCGTTTCTGCTGAACAGATGGCCCTATAACCCTTTCTGGGGTTTGGTGGTTCCGTTTTTCTATGGGGCCGATGGCCCTATAACCCTTTCTGGGTTTAGCGGATCCGTTTCTGCGGAGCCCATGGCCCTTAACCCTTTTTGGGGTTTAGTAGCGGAACCAATGACTCTATAACCCTTTCTGGGGTTTATTGGTTCCATTTCTGCGAAACCAATGGCCCTATAACCCTTTCTGGGGTTTGGCAGCTCCATGGCCGTCAAACTTTATTTGAAAAAACTAACTTGTATGATTTATTGCTTTTCATAAAAGGAGGAGTCCTCTTCGTACAGAAAGGAAAGAAAAATCCTAAAATAAGTATTATTGGTAATTCTCTACTGATAGTATCTCCTCAGATGTTAGACATTCCAGATTCGTGGGATGTCTTTTCCATTGAGCCTTTGCAGTCGGTAGGCCCCATTTTTTATTGCTTCCTTGACTCTGTATGGTCCTTCCCAGGAAGGTGCAAGTTTTCCCTTATATGAATGGGGTTGCTTACCGAGGCTTCTCGAAGGACTAGATCTCCTTCCTTGAAACTTCTTTGCCTGACCTTCTGGTCATGGTATTGTTTGACTTGTGTCTATTGCCTTGCAATCTTGGCTTGAGCATTGATCTTTGTTTCTTCCAATAGGTCCAGATTAGCTTCTAGTGCCTCTTTGTTGGTTTGTAGGTTAAAGTTTCCTGTTCTAGCGGAGGGTATTTGGAGTTCTACGGGTATCATGGCTTCAGATCCATATGTCAGCATGAACGGAGTTTCGCCTATGGATCTTTTAGGTGTTGTCCTCAGGGCCCACATTATTCTTGGTAGCTCTTGGTACCAACTAATTCGGTGCCTTCTATTTTTTTTTTAGGCCTGTAACAATGTTCTTATTTGTGGCTTCTGCTAGCCCATTTGTCTGAGGGTGTGCTATTGAGAAAAATTTCTGCTGGATTCCATGTGTTCTGCAGAAAGATTTGAATGGTTTACTTCCGAATTGGGTTCCATTATCGGTGATAAGTATTCTGGGGACCCCGAATCTACACATGATGTTTCCCATTAGGAAGTCTGTTGCTTGTTTTGTAGAGATGGACCTGGTGGCTTTGGCCTTTGCCCACTTCGTAAATTAATCAACGGCGACAAATATGTACTTCTTTCTTCCTACTGCTGGCGGGAATGGGCCTAGGATGTCCATCCTCCACTGATAGATGGGCCAGGGGGTGCTAATGGTGCACAGTTTTATTGTTGGAAGATGGGGAATGCTTACGTGCTTTTGGTAATTTTTGGATTTTCTCACATATTCCTTTGAATCTTCTGCCATGGTTGGCCAGTAGTACCCCTGTCTTACTGTCTTGAAGGCTAGGGTCTTTGCGCCTATGTGGTTTGAGCATTCTCCCTCATGTATCATCTTCAGGATTTCTTGGCCTTGTTTATTGGAGACACACCGAAGGTACGGGTGTGAGTGCCCTTTTCTGTACAAATTGTTATCCAGATACACAAATTTGGCAGCGAAGTGCATCAGCTTTTTTGCCTCGAGTGGATTCGTAGGCTTTTCTCCTTTTCTTAGGTAAGCGTGGATGGGGTCCACCAGGATGCCTCTGAGTCTTCTACTGTAATTTCTTCAGCCTCTGATATGCTTGGTTCTGTGAAATGTTCAATTAATATGGTTCTCTGGGGGAAGAAACAAGTTGTTGTGATTAGTTTTGACAACACATTGGCATGCTCGTTTTTCTCCCTTGGCACTTGGAGGACTTGGTGTTACGAATCCATTCCATTGCGATTTTGGCTGCAGAGAGGTATTGTTTCATCAACGGTTCCTTAGCTTCATATTC
This sequence comes from Pouteria campechiana, assembly GCA_036873735.1. Taxonomy (NCBI): domain Eukaryota; kingdom Viridiplantae; phylum Streptophyta; class Magnoliopsida; order Ericales; family Sapotaceae; genus Pouteria; species Pouteria campechiana. The sequence goes on from JAYJMB010001957.1 coordinate 11,726, forward strand.
TTTGGAAAGTTGCTTCACAACAAGCTGAGAGTCGCTGTAGATAGTCAAATTGTGAATTTTGAGCCTGTGCGCTAACCTGAGTTCGGCTATCAAAGCTTCGTATTCGGCACCATTGTTGGTAATGGAAAAGTCGAATTGTATTGCATATTTGATTCAGTTTCCCTCTGGGCTTTGTAGTACGAGTCCTGCTCCTGTGTCTTCTTTGGAAATGGAGCCGTCTACATATAGTTTCCATTCTGGCTCTGTCACTGGGTCCTTTTGCTTTGGGATTAACGCTCTTTGGTGAGGAGGTGTGGTTTCTAGGGGAGTATTCTCTGATGAGTTCGGCATCTTTTCAGGTTCTTCTATTTTGACGCATTCTATGATGAAGTCTGCCAAAATTTGCCCCCTTGATTGCGGTCATGGGTGTGAATTTGATGTCGAATTTGTTGAGCTTTATGGACCATTTGACGAGGCGACCAGAGAGTTCCATCTTTTGGAGTACTTATTTTAGTGGCTGCTCTGTATAGACTCGGATCCGGTGCCCTTGAAAGTAGGGTTGAAGCCTCCTTACCGTAATTATGAGCACGTAATGCGATTTTCTCCACGGTGGGATATCTGATTTTAGCTTCGCGCAAGATCTTGCTAACATAGTATATGGGCTTTTATTGCTGACCTTCTTCTTTGAATAAAACGACTCCGATAGTCTCAGACCCGGCTGCAAGATAGAGAGGGTTTCTCCCCTTTCGGGGGCACTTAGTAAAGGACGGAGGTGATGTATACTTTAAGTTCTTCGAAGGCCTCCCATGTTTCTGTGCTTATTTCATTTTTGCCTGGATCTGCAGTTGCCTCTCTGCGGCGAGCTTTGAAGAATGGGAGGCTTCTTTCGGCGGATTTTGAAAGAAACCTATTGAGTGCTATTAACTCCTCGGCCAGTTGTTGAAGATCTTTAATATTTTTAGGCGTTGCCATGTCTCGGATGGCTTGAATCTTTTCTGGATTTGTCTCGATGCCTCTTTGGGATATTAAGAAGCCCAGCAGCTTTCCTGATTCTACTCCGAATGCGCATTTTTGAGGGTTCAACTTCATTCTGTGCTCTCGGAGGATTTTGAAGGTTTCCTTCAAGTCTTGAACATGGTGGGTTTTGATTTTGCTTTTAACCACCATGTCGTCGATATATGCTTCCATATTTCTTCCCAGTTAATGTTTGAATATACTGTTTATCATCCTCTGATAGGTTGCCCCTGCATTCTTCAAACCGAATGACATTACCTTGTAACAGAATGTTCCTACATCTGTGATGAAGGTTGTTTTTTCCTGGTCTGGCTCGTGCATCCAGATTTGATGATATCCGGAGAAAGTGTCCATAAAGGAGAGTAGCTCATGACCTGATGTGGAGTCTACTAGCTGGTCGATGTTGGAAAGAGGGTAATTGTCCTTTGGACAAGCTTTGTTTAACATCGTAAAATCTACGCACATGCGCCATTTGTCGTTTGCCTTTTTTACCATTGCCACATTGGTAAGCTATTCTGGATAATGTATGGGTCTGATGAACCCTGCTTCAAGGAGTTTATTTACTTTTATCACAATGGCTTCCTTCTTTTCTAGGGAAAAAAAAGTCGCTTCTTTTGCCTCATTGGTTTGTGGTTGTCGTCGACCGCTAGTTTGTGGGAGGTGATTGATGGGTCTATTCCGGGCATATCCAAGGGTTTCCATGCGAAGACATTCACATTCTCTCTTAGCAGGTCGACTAGTTCCTCTCTCAGCGGTGATTTTAGGGCGGAGCCGATTCGGATGATCTTTTCTTCGGATCCGTTTGTTAATGGGACTGTGACCAGAGGCTCTGTCGACTCATTACGGGTGATTTGTTGTTCGTCCCTGTTATCCATGGTGTCTATCTGCATGCTTTTCGATATTCCTTCCTTCATTAAGATTTTGTAACATTCTTGGGCGATCTTTCTGTCGCCTCTGGCTATACCAACCCCTTTTCCGACTGAAAATTTAACTACAAGGTGGTAAGTAGATATGACAGTTTTTATCTTATTGAGGCCTGGGCATCCCAAAATGGAGTTGTATGATGATGGGATGTCGACTATCAGGAAATCCGGGTGGGTTATTACTTTTTCTGGGTCATCTCCCATCGTAAATGGGAGGTTGATGATTCCTTTTGGAAAGACACCTTCTCCTATGAAGCCGGTTAATTGCCCTACATAAGGTTGTAGCTTTTCTTTTGAGATCTTCATTTTTTCATAGCAATGGTAGAAGAGGATGTTTGCTAACGACCTACTGTCAACCATGATTCTTTTTACTTGGTAGTTCTGGATGATGGCCGATATAACCATCGCATTATTCTGGGGGTCCTCTCCATTCGGATTATCTTCTTGTGAGCAGATGATCGGAAAGTCTTCTTCTTTTTCTCTCTTTCTTTTGGGGCTACTTTCCACTGTGTTTACTAGAGTAGGGGGATGGTTTACTAGGCCACCGGATATTACATTGATGGTTCCTGCCATAGGTCGATTATCTTCTGTTGTAAGGTCCTTCTCTCTCTCTTCTTGCCCCCTACCGTTTTGATGTTTATCCTCTGCTTTTCTGTGATCATCGGCCACATATTGTAGTAACTTCTCTCTTTTGATGAGCTTCTCGATTTCTTCTTTTAGGATGCGACATTCATCTGTGTCGTGGCCAATGTCTTTGTGGAAAAGACAGTATTTGCTTCGATCTAGATGGCTTCTTCTTTTGATCTTTGGTGGAGAGGGGACTTTGTATCCCTGTCTTTGGATTTCGTGGAGGATGTGGGTGGCAGAGCAATTAAGAGTGTGCTTGGGAGTATCTCTATTTGTCACTGTTGTTTTACTTTTTCTGGATCCGTGAGCAGAAGATATCTGCCCGGATCAGGGGTGATGTTGACTGTGGCTTCTTTCTCGCCATGAAGGCAGGGATTACGACCGGCTCCATTGTCTTTTAACGTCCTCTTCTCTGGCGCTTTCATCTGCGTCTATGTGTCGATTCAGTATCTCCAGGAGCTCCAAGTAGTCTCTTGGGGGCCATAGGTGTAGTTGGTATCTGACCTTCGGGTCTGTAATTCACTTTAGAGTGTTGTTGCCGTGATGTTGTGGTCTAGCTTTTCCACATCTAATGTATACCGATTAAATCTACTCACGTATTCACAGAGAGTCTCATTCTCCCTTTGCTTTACCATCATCAATGATTTCACTGTTCTTTTCTACCTCCGTTGAGCTATAAAATACTTCCAGAAGTGCTCTTCTAGATCACTGAAAGATTTGATGGATTCTGGTGTTAGAGTTTGATACCAGGATAGGGCTGCTCCTTTGAGTGTTGGGAGGAATGTGCAACATTTAATGGCGTTGGAGACCCCTACGAGGGTCATTTGACCATCATATCTGGCGAGATGATCGTCGGGGTCTGTGGTGCCGTCATAACCTTCCAGGGATGACATTCGGAATCCTTTGGGAATTGGCTCCTCCAGGATTTTCGGGCAGAAAGGGGAACGTTTTGCCGATGCTTGCTTCTCTGGCCATCCTTGGGTATTTCGTCCTTCCAGTTTAGTGGCATTATCTTCTGGGAGTTTTCTTATTCCGGGGTGCGAAGATGCCTCTCTTTCCTAGCCATAGTCGACTTGCCTCTAGATCGGCTCCAAGATGGTATGGACGGTATTAACCAGGTCGTTGGCCAGGATGCCCGTGGCCGGTGTGTTTTTTACGTTTACCGGATGTGAGTACATCAGGTAGTAATGCTCCTAATATGGGGTCGGTGATGTAGACACTGGCTCCGTAAGGGTCTCTGGATCCGTTTGTTGGACCTTTCTGGCGTTGGGGATGAGGCGGTGGTGGAAGAGCTTCCGCGGCAGTGGGTCCCCATAGATTGTTCCCTTGTTGCCATATAAATTGCTACATCATCTGCTGCATCATCTCACGCATCATGTGTTGCATTGCCTATTGGTTTGTCAGGCCGGGTTGAGTTGGCAAGTTTTCAGGCGGTGGCGCTGTGCTGTTCTGGTTCGGTGTGGACTGCATGTTGTTGATGACTGCAAGGAGAGAGGGAGTGTGTTTATAATGTCATCTGACATCTTTGTGAACTTTTTGAAATGTTCCCACAGACAGCGCCAATGTTTAGGTTGTTCCCAAATGGAATGCTGATGCAGCTTTCGAGATCTTCTCTCCTTGATTCCTGCAAGACTAGAACACTGATTAGAG
>JAYJMB010001958.1:0-15916 GCA_036873735.1 Pouteria campechiana
AACGGCCAGAAGCCGATTCATTCTCCGCTGCAAAGATATGGGCTCTACATACGTCTATGACATGGACTAGAGGGATGGATCCGGATTCCAGCTGCGCAGTCTTCATCCACTTGATCATGGATTCGTCCCCTGCATCATCCACGACCAAACATCCTATGGCATTAGGCTGCCCATAATATCTGTCAAATCACATGCTCTAGCTTTATCATTCTTCCCCCATCCGATGATGCAGACCCAGGCAATGCATTTGGTGGAGACCTTTAAATTAAGTCAAGCTAACACCACAAGAATCAACATGGTTTCCTAACTAACATGAATTTCTTCACTTCGATTTCTGCCTTTTGCGCATGTGGACAACCTGAGTTATGACTGAGGAATTTTGGTGTCAACGACCTTAATACGATCATCTAAGATTAGAACATATGCATGGCATTCAAACACCATCGAAAAAAACAAACAGCATTTCCCAAGGACTCCATTGTGGTGCTGTTTATGTGATTCAAGAAACATGGCATCTGTATGCAATTTGAGAGTTTTACCTGTAAGCAGCGCTAGAGCGATGTTGACGCTGATGGGAACCTCTAGCATTATTGATTGACCAGCAATAATAACAGGATTAATGCTAATCAAATCAAGGTTGTTCTCTTTCGCAAATTCGAATGCTGCTTTCTCTGCCAGAGTTTTGGAAACTGCGTATCCCTGCATTATTTTATTTCACAAATGCTTCATAGCTTGGACAGCCAAATTTACGAAAATCATGCCTTCTTGTCATGCAAAGACTATAAGAAGTGCATAGCTATTGGATGTGCATCTTATAAAACCATATCGGAATGCAAGTAAATGTTGACTAAAAAAATTCAAAAAGCATTAATAGTTGTCTATAGTTTCACATGGAAGTATGAATTTCAGAATCCATCAACCATCGGGTTGAGCTGAAGTGCGTCGAGAAAGGTTGGCTTCTTGCGCCTTTTCCCTTTTCGAACTTCCAAATAACCATTGAACCCAACCCAATGCAAATTTGAAATTAATCGGGTATAAAATTTGGAACTACGTCTAACCACATGATCAGCGCAAAGCCATGCAAAATGTTTGGCAAATTACTCAGCCAGATTTAGACAGAGCCAGAAGAAAGTCTTGCTGAGTGGAGATTGAAGTGGCATACCCAAGCAAATGGTTTCTTGGAAGTCAAATATTCAACATCAGACCAATTCTCCTCTTTGAACACAGTATCCGTCCCAGTGAGTTCTTCTCCGCACACAGCATGGAGTGATGATGTGTAAACCACACGCTTCACTGTCTTTACATTGGCACATGACTTCAGAATAGTTAACACCCCGTCGATGGCTGGCTTTATCATATCATTCTACACACAGATATTTGAATTAATACGATATGGAAGCAAAAATGAAGGAATTATAGGAAGCTTTTCCGATCCAGCATATCTCTGAGGCATAGCAACCTGAAGTGTCAGCCAATAAATCAGTCAATAATGCAATGTGTGCATTTATAATTTAGGCATTTGGATGTCCACGATGGATAGAAACAGGTCCCAATTTTGATCACAAGAAATAAATTTTTGCAATTCCTACCTCTGGGTCGTCAGAGCCGAAATGCACAGGTGTGGCCACATGGAAGACGAAATCACAACCTCTCATTGCCTCCTCAAAGCTTCCATCCTCAGTCAAATCTGCCTTAAACAGCCTCAGATCACCCAAGCTGCGTAGGTCTAAGAGGTATCCCACCTTCTTGCCGTTAGCTGTGCCAAAGAATAAAAACGAATTTGCTCAATGCTTCAGTTAAGAAATGCTAATTGTAGCAGAGGGACGAATTTGGATTAAGGGTGTTGCGTGTGTGATATTTTGTTGACGTTGGCATGGGACTTTAAAAATCATGTCCTGAAAATTTAGGAAGGCCTCAACATTCAAGAAAGTTTTTACCGATGAATTTTGAATTATTATGACTTATTTAAATTTCTATTAAGGTGCTTTCGAACATCATAAAAAAATAGGTGCAATGACAAACACTATAGATGGCTTGGATCTAATAAAAAAACCGAAAATTTGTGGGAAAAAAATAAGATTTCACCATAAAATCATACCATGAAATCAACTTTCTGCGTCTTTTGTGCGCTGTAATGTATATATCCAGACAAAGGCAATGCTACGAAGAGGCGAAAATGTGAATTTAAGGGTGTAAATATTTGGGTTGATTCTGATCCCGACTAACCTGACCTGATTTTCGTAGCGTTAGGAGGGGCTAAATCAGAATTGCAAAGATCTCACGTTAAACTCAACCTAATTTGAAAATTGGGTTGAATTAGGATTGATACTTAATGTAGGATGAGTGTAAAGTAAGCCATGGCAAACCCGGCTTCCTGCTGGTAAAAAACAAGTGGGAATCTTCTGCATCGGATGCTGTAAGCCACAAAGACCAAACATCCTTCTCATAGCCACTACCATTTTTCTCAAAGGCTCACTTCCTCTTTGCCGTTTCTTTGATTTCGTAAATCATTATGTTGCCTACTTACATAAGTTTTGAGTTCATTTATTTAGTTAAAATATATATAACGATTAAAATGATATATAATATAATATTAGTCACGTCTAATCCCAAAATCATTTCAACCATAAAAACATCTTTTACCTTAATTTTCCTTTATGTGGCCCATCTGATATGAATGATTCTTGTTATATAAAATAAAGAAAGCATTCTTAAAACATGCTACAAGCCGAAATTAATTTCAAATATGACATGGATCTCCCACATGAGTTGGGAGTAGGAACCACACCAGGGGAGTGGGACACCATTCTCAACCAAAAACCCCTCCCATCTCTTCTTTATCCTCCTTTCAAAAAGTTGTCTAGACAATTAAAAATTTATAATTCATGTACAGATGGTTAGACTCAAGTAAAATATTATTTTTTCTTCTTTCCATGGAAGAGCCGTAGGCCTGCTCACTTTTCACGTCTTTCAGCAAGAATGATCTTTTTCCCTTCGTGGCGGCGCTGGCATCAATTGAAAACCCGTTGGTAGGTGTTTGAAAAGACTCGCTGTGAGCCACAAAAGCAAATGCATTTCACGTCAGTCTCGCCAAAATGTTCCATGGAAGAACCGATCATACACAGAACCGTCTTTGGTGGGTGTTTGAAAAAACTCGCTGTGAGCCACAAAAGCAAATGCATTTCACGTCAGTCTCGCCAAAATGTTCCATGGAAGAACCGATCATACACAGAACCGTCTTTGGTGGGTGTTTGAAAAAACTCGCTGTGAGCCACAAAAGCAAATGCATTTCACGTCAGTCTCGCCAAAATGTTCTATGGAAGAACCGATCATACACAGAACCGTCTTTGGTGGGTGTTTGGAAAAACTCGCTGTGAACCACAATTGAAAACCCGTTGGTAGGTGTTTGGAAAAAAACTCGCTGTGAGCCACAAAAGCAAATGCATTTCACGTCAGTCTCGCCAAAATGTTCTATGGAAGAACCGATCATACACGGAAACCGTCTTTGGTAGGTGTTTGAAAAAACTCGCTGTGAGCCACAATTGAAAACCCTTTGGTAGGTGTTTGGAAAAAACTCGCTGTGAGCCACAAAAGCAAATGCATTTCACGTCAGTCTCGCCAAAATGTTCCATGGAAGAAACGATCATACACAGAACCGTCTTTGGTGGGTGTTTGGAAAAACTCGCTGTGAGCCACAAAAGTAAATGCATTTCACGTCAGTCTCGGCAAAATGTTCTATGGAAGAACCGATCATACACAGAACCGTCTTTGGTAGGTGTTTTAAAAAACTCGCTATGAGCCACAAAAGCAAATGCATTTCACGCGCCAAAATGTTCTATGGAAGAACCGATCATACACGGAACCGTCTTTGGTAGGTGTTTGAAAAAACTCGCTCTGAGCCACAACTGAAAACCCTTTGGTAGGTGTTTGAAAAAAACTCGCTGTGAGCCACAAAAGCAAATGCATTTCACGTCAGTCTCGCCAAAATGTTCTATGGAAGAACCGATCATACACAGAACCGTCTTTGGTGGGTGTTTGGAAAAACTCGCTGTGAACTACAATTGAAAACCCTTTGGTAGTATCATCTTCTGCCACTCAACTGTATGAAGTTGTTGATGTGATCCAAATGTGCATGCTCCAATTCATTTATCAAAGACTGGCTTACAAGTATATACTGGATTGTTGTTGTGATGCAAACGAGCTCAATATCATCAGCTTAACTAATCCAAAAGAACTACATGTGTTAAACACTTTCGAGATCGTGGATCATTTGATAGAAATAAGCACTTTGGAATATTGTCTGTGCTTTTCTTGGCTCTTTCTGAGTGTGCTTTATCAGTTCCATCTTATCAATCAGCAAAGGCATATGGTGCTCTTTTTTTTGGGTAATGGTTAAAAATGAAAAAATAAAAAAGTAACTAAAATATGCAGAGATCAGATAGCTTGCGTGCAAACCTGGATCTCTTACAGTGGCATTGACAGCGTAGCCTTTCTCTAGCAAGCATTTGACAAGCATGCTTCCCACATATCCGGAAGCTCCTGTCACACATGCTCTTTTCCGTCCACAATCAGCTGCTGCCGCCATTTCTGCCGCTCTCTCCAGAAGTATGGGATAGGTGGACGCTAGCTGCTTCTTAAACTGGCCTTTGATTTGGTGTTAGGTTTTTGTATCTTATTTTCTGCAAAAGTCTAATGGCCGGCATATGTGAGATAAGCCTAGGGTAGTTCATGTGGTAGAATCCATTAGAGAAGCTATATAATAGAGTTTTAGTTAGAGATTCAAGAAAGAAATTTTAAGATTGAGATGGGAGAGTCATCATATAAATCTTAATGTTTTTTTCCAGAGTGAGAGAAGAGTTATCAAAGTGTATTGATTTGAGGAGTTATCATAGTGCATTTATTTGGAAATATGTGTGAGGCATTCTATGAAATATGCATGAGATATTTTGGATATATCTTTGTAGCATTTTTTTATAGTAAAATGATTATCTCTTTCCCATATAATTTTTTCCTTTAAGTTGAAGGATTGTCTATATAAATCTTGTACAATTGTGTTTGATGATACCTTTGATCTCGTGTAGGTTGATCTCATGTTTATGATTGTAATATTGGAATTAGTATTAGAGCTTATGGTTGACATATTGTAATAGAAGCTGCAGTTGAGTTCATGGTTGAGAGCGTATGGAATGGCAAGATCATGGTGGCTGATTGGTAAAGATCATGGCTAATGGTGCATTGATTTCTTATCGGAAGACGTTATCTTGAAATCAGATCTGTGTTTAGACGGTTGAGATTTTCTGGCGCGCTGTGGCAAAAAAATTCAAAGTACTTAGTTGTCTTTGGTTGCACATGGAAAGTACGATGTGGCTTACTCCAGCATGTGGCTTCTTGAAAGTCAAATATTCAACATCAGACCAGTCCTGGTTGAACACAAGTTCCGCTCTAGTGCGCTGATTTTGGAACACAGCCGCTCCTGATGATGTATAAACCACTCGCTTCACTATTCTTATTTTTGCACATGATTTCAGAATATTTAACACCCCATTGATAGCTGGCTTTATCCTATCATTCTACACACAGATATTTGAATTAGTACAATAATGAAGCAAAAGTGGGGGAATTATGCAGAGCTTTTCTAATCCAACATATCTCTAAGATAGAGCAACCTCTAACTTATCAGAGCTCAGTTCGGCCATAACTCTGTCATTACTTATGACTTATCAACCAACCATATCAGTAAATAATGCAATTTGTGCATATTTTGGGAATTTGAATATAGCAATGGAGATCAGAAAGAGGCAATAGAATTCATGTTTGCTACCAATGAATGCGTGGATACCTATGGGTCCTCAGAGTCCAAATGCATTGGCGAGGCCACATGAAAGACAAAATCACAGCCTCTGATTGCCTCCTCGAAGCTGCCATCCTCTGTCAAATCTGCCTTGAACAGCTTCAGATCACCCAAGCCACGTAGGTCTAAGAGGTGTCCCACCTTCTTGCCGTTAGCTGGTCCAAAGAATATAAATGAATTCGATCAACGCTTCAGTTAACATTCAACTCTTATAAGTGGTCCGAGAGTACCAAACACTATGAGAAGCTAAAAATATCCAAATCAGACATTGAGTGGACCACATTGCAAGGATTTATAATTCCTGTACAGATTGTTAAAATTGGTATCAAAATAAAATAAGGATTTTGTCCTTTCATGGAAGGGCCATAAGGCCATGCACTTCTATCCTGTCTTTTAGAGAGAAGATGATTTGTGTACTCCTCCAGTGGGCAACCATGCCGCATCCCATACAAACATCAATTTCAAAGTGAGACCAGTTTGGCCATAATGCGTTTGTTGAGGGTGGATAAAATCCAACCTTAAAAATCAAAAACCGGAAAAGCAGTAAGCTTGGAAACGTTGGACAGAGGGTTGGACATGATTAACGGTCTAGAGAATTGCAAAAGCCTGGAAATAAGTCTGTTGAATGCAATACCATATACTGTACTTGATTAACTGTGTGAATGCAGCATCAATTGATTAGAAGAGTGCAGAACAGAGGGAGATGAAACCAGAAATGTGGCGGTAGATGGAGTTTGGCGGCGTGCTCTAAAAGTTAATCCACAAAACAGAGCTTGAATTTATTTCAGTCAAATGAAAATCCAAGCCGCTTCCTGGCCAAGAATTTTAATTGACTGGCTGGAATATTCAGTCGGCATGCGACATCATTCAAGGTTTCTCCAAATCAACGGTTCTCGGGACCAGCTCTCGTTGAATTTTCAAGAAGATCCAGAAGCCTGGGTATGCAAGCAATGCTGAAATTGGGTGGGAAATCCAGGCGAGCAGACAGCGTTGCAAGTGGAAACGCAAGGGCGGAGTCGCTGCATTTGGGAGATTGCTGTGCGCGGGGTTAATGTGCAAACAGAGGCGTTCTCCTGTGCTTCCCCAGCGGCTTCGCCACGTCGTGCATGCAGTTGCGTGTTGCAGAGAAACTGTCGCTTGCGCAGGTAAAGTTGAGAATCCTTCGTAGCGCAGTTAACGCAGAGTACAAAAGCGCTGCTGACACTCACCTCTCCAGCGTTGTTCAGTGGCGCAGTTGAATAGCAGAGCTGGGTAAGGCACGCAGCTCGCGCGGTCCAAGAGAAAATCCAAAATGGCTGAAATACAAAGCCGCTCAGATCTCGCAGGCAACGTTGATCAAACCCACCATTTCTCCACAGCTAGCGCATCAGATGCGCGCAGTCAGAGGCTAGGCCCACGGCATGGCGGTGTGTGCAGCTGAACTCGGGTGGAACGGCATTCTAGATTACAAACAGCAAGCCATTAAAAGAGTGCGTGTTCAGAAGGTGTTCGGTCAAGACCATTAACAGCGTGCCATTAATGAAAGCCGTCCCAAGAACGCTTCCATCAGATAGAGGGAATCAATATTCCAAAGCAATGCTGCTTCGGATTGAAAATAAAGGTTAATTCCAGAAGGATGGAATTAATATATTCAGTGCAGAATAATCCAATGCGTTAATCCTGGAAAATAGAATGCACGGTTTTTGAACGGTGATGACATGCTGCGCATTCCAGACCGTTCCAAAAATCAAATGGTGTTTATGCGCCAGGAAATCCAAACAGATGGCATGCCACGTACATGCATTTCAAGCCATTGGAAGTCAGAAAAATCCAACATGTTAATTCCGAAAGCATTGGAATCAACAATCCACACTTCATGCAAACAGTGCTGCACCGTTAATCTTGGATAAAAAAAGTATTTGTTGAAATCAAATTAGACCTCATCTTAACGGTTTGGATCATGAGAACAGTTTGCCTTCATATACTTCACGCTCATGAAGCCAAATGAGGCTCACCAAAGATTAATTTACACAAAATTCATGAAATATTTTCAATGAAACTAAAATTAAATTATAATTCCAAGATATCATCCAAAACCCAAAGATAGCACAATCAGAGTGGAAATTGAACTCCGCCAAGCAAGGTAGCACAATCATAGTGCAATCTAAGCTCTACTAAATAGGTAGTGCAATCACAGTGCAAAGTAAACTCCACCAAGCAAGTAGCATAGTCAAAGTGTAAATGAAACTCTACCAAGCTGGTAGTGCAATCAGAGTGCAACCTGAGCTCCAACTAGCATAGTCAAAATGTAATTTAAACTCCACCAAGTAGGGAAGTGTAATCTAAAGTTCAAATAGCACAATCAGACTATTTACGAACTTCACCCAACTAGTGGAGTTGAAAATTTTACATTTTATTCCCAAGTAGCAAAATCAAGCCTGGAGCTTATAAATACCTCATCTTCTCTCATTCCATAGATAGAAAATCTCTCTGAACTAAAGACTTTTGAGAACTCTTTATGAGGCAGGTACCTCCCCTAACACTAGTGGCGTTCGGCCTACTGGGCATTTCTCTTGGTGCCTAAGAGCACTCTGCTATGTCCCCACCATGGCATACGCGTAGGTCTCACTCTTGTTATGATAATGGTGGGTCCTACATGATTGTAATGGACAATAGGATGATGCAAAATTGGAAAATTAAAATACATTAAAACATGTTGAACATTAATTAAACTATGTAAATGGCAAAGTTGCACTAGAAATAACTCATAAATTCAAGAAAATGATGACATGTATCATACTCATTATCTTATACTAATTAAAAGCTATCATTAAAAATATTAATTATTATTATTAGCACTAATCCTAGTTAGGCTTAATGTAGCCCCCACCAGTTAACACTAACCTGGACAACACCATTATCGGTCAACCAACTATCTCCACACAACCACAAGATTGATTAAATGAGTTGGGATTACACATTCATAAGCCACATTACTATAATCATACCAATGGCCACAATCCATGAGGTATACACATAGTATAAATACATGACTAATTATACCTAACTTAATGATATGTCTATGAATCTTGGGCTACTATATAGCCCCACACAAGTGATAATTACATAGCATGAACAAACACTCTCAAATCATATCATGAATGCAAATCCAAATACGAAGGTTACTTTAGGCTAGGCTCTCAGGCCCTGTGAAGTTCTGCACACTTTTGCCCTAAAGTGGCAACATATGACTCGAGGCCCCTCGATATTAAGCATGAGTAGATTATTGATCCCATTTATGTTAAGCACGAGTAGATCACTGGCCCCATTGAGTCGTGGCCCCAACGTCTAGCGAGATGGGTTAGTAGGCACACTAAACTCCCTCTCAAGCCCCACCGACTTTTGCCTTTCAGCTAACTATGGCTTGCTTGAAAGATCGTTGCCAAACCCAAATATTGGGAACCGCATGTGCATCATGTCCTCGACATGTACATTTCATATCCATGTCACATGTTTGCCTGATGAATCCCCTTATTCCTCAAATCATGTACATCTCATATCCATGCCATCCATCTACCTGATTAAATCCCTTATTACTCAGGTTATGTATATCTTATCACATTTAGTCATTCAGGCTCATCTCTTGGCCATACTGTTGGGCAAACCACCTCATTATCATCATCATCATTATGTGCATATTTCAATCACCCTTGCTATCTTGCATAATGTATACCAAATGTCATGCTATGTATCATCTATCATATTTAAGCTAAGATTCATCTCATGCATCATGCAACATCATTAATATACACAACTGTGATTCAAATACTTTAACAAGTTATGTATGCTCAAAACCCACCCAATAAGGTCCATAAATAAGATATACCTTTCACTTAGGTATTTCATCAAACACGTGTGGGGCAAAATTCACAAAAAAATATAAATCAGAAGAGAAAATATGGAAAAAAATATAAAACATACTCAATACAATAAAGCCTCATTAAAATTATTCAAACTAAGAACTCAGAGCATAAATCAAACACGAATTCGACACAGCTCATACATACTGTATAAGAATCATATAAATGGGAAAAGAAATATGTATGAGTTTAGAAAATCATTTCCTACTTACTTAAAATTCAAGGATTTAAGCTCCTACACAAAACGCTTGCTTCCTAAAGCTTGCAAATGGAAGAACTTTTCTTCTAAGGCTTGGATTTATACCTTTCCACTTTCTTTTTTTTCAAAAATAGTTATTCTCTTGCAAAGGAAAGGATTTGGTTTCACTAGTTACTGTTCACTATTCACATGTACTACTCATAGTCAAAATTACTATTTAAAAATATTATATATGTATTATTCATAATTACTGTTTATGTATACTATTCACAATTACTGTTCACAATGTCTAAATTTTATTTTCATTTTTTATACATAAAAGTATATATACACTATATCCCCCAAATTGGAAGCATATGTTTCATTCTACATAATAAGAGGTTCATTTCAAGATGCATAAGTGATATTAAAATCTTTCAACTATATGAAAATTTGATATAATTTTCTTTTCAACAGATAGAAAACTTCATCAATTAAACCATAATTCCACATCAAAATTCTTCCAAATTCTCATGATAGCATAATACATGCAAAATATAAATAGTTAACAGATTAAATTGACTAAAAATCAAATATAACCTACTTACCTCACTTCTTTTCCACGCTGCCTGTCTGTCTATCTTTCTCTCTGCTCCCTCTATTGTCTCCCCTATTGCCCATGTTGAATTTATAAGCGGAAGTTTCTGTTGCCAACTAGCTCAATAAATGCACATTGAATACACATTGTTGCCCCTGCCAACTACCCTACCTCGCTATAGGGTATCACACTTAATTAATTCAAAGTGTAATAAGGCTTAATTTATGCAACATATCTCTATAGACTCTCACAAATTAAATGACAGAGATCGCCCACTGTTGATTTTTTATGAGATATTAAAAAATACTAATTATCCGATCACCAAACTATCTAAGTCTAGGATTTAGTTATTGAGTTACCGAGTCATGATTCAGAGTAGAACTCTAGCAAAATCACTTCAATCAACCAAATTTAGTTAACCTGGTCTCACTTTTCATAAGCTTCTCATGGGTGATTGAGAGAGTTGAGTCACTCGCTGAGTCATCAAAGCGTGATTCACTGAGTCAAACCTAGTCAATCTAGTCTCATTTTTCCTAAGCTTCTCACAAGCAAATGAGAGAGAGGGAGAGAGTTGAGCCACTCGCCGAGTCATTTAAGCATGATTCACTAAGTCAAACCCAGTCAATCTGATCTTACTTTTCTAAACTTCTCATGAGTAAATGAGAGAGCTGAGCCACTTGCTGAGTCATCCATATGTGAATCATTTAGTTAAACTTAGTCAATCTAGTCCCACATTTTCTAAGCTTCTCAAAGGAAAATGAGAGAGTTGAGCCACTCACCAAGTCATCCAAGCATGATTCACTTAGTCAAACCTAGTCAACCTGGTCCTATTTTTCTAAACTTCTCACAAGCAAATGAGAGAGTTGAGCCACTCGGTGAGTCAAACCTAGTCAACCTAGTCCTGCATTTTCTGAGCTTCTCATGAGCAAATGAGAGAGCTGAGCCACTTCCTGAGTCATCTAATCATGATTCATTAAGTCAAATCTAGTCAACCTGGTCTTTCTTTTCTAAGCTTCTCAGGAGAAAATAAGAGAGCTGAGCCACTTGCTAAGTTATCTATGCATGATTCACTGAGTCAAACCTAGTCAACTTGGTCCCGTATTTTTAAATCTGGCTAACTTAGTCTTACTCTTTCTAATCTTCTCATGAGTAATTGAAAGAGCTAAGTTACTCGCTAAGTTATCAAAGTATGATTCATTGAGTCAAACCTAGTCAACCTGATCTCAATTTTATTAAGTATCTCATGGACAAATAAGAGAGCTGAGCCACTCACTAAATCATCCAAACGTGATTCATTGAGTCAAACCTAATCAACCTAATCTTATTTTTTCTAAGTTTCTCATGACAAAAGAGAGAGTTGAACCCTCATCGAGTCGTCACTCATTGAGTCAAAACGTTCAGTTTACCTAGTCTTATTCTTTATAGGCTTCTTTTGGGAACATAAGATAGACAAGTTATTAAGTCACTTAGTTGTGACTCACCGATTCAATTCTTGTTCTAACTAAGTCAAAGTCACTCATCCTTCCTAGACTTCTTACAATTATAAGGAGAGTCGAGCAACCCTAATTACATATTTTCTTTTTGGTCTATTTCAAGTTTACATTATAAAATAGGTCACTTGGTCTTCATTCTTTTTGGGATAAACTAATTGCATCAAGATACATATTTTTAAATTGATCCAGAGTCTAACAATTCAGTATGGAGCTGTGTCATCCTTTTTGTCCTTTAACTTGAAGTGATCTATGAAATTTTAAGTCATCGCAATATGCTTGACGATTCCCAAGACGACATACATTCAATTAAAAAAGAGTGTGTTTTATTTTTTGGTCTTTAAATACATTATATTTTTTCTTTTAATCAGAGATTTTCTTCCATTGTGGAGATATAATTAAAACTATTTGTGGTCTGGGTTGTGAATATAAAATTTTCTTATATACATGTAATAAGTGTAATTAATTGAAGACATCATAAATAAAAAAATTTTATTCATTCCAACATTCTTGGTTCTATTTTTCTTTGTTCTTCTTTTTTGTCTTGTTAGAGCGTTCTAGTGATTTTTAGCTAGAACTCAACATATTACCTTCATATCTTCATCAAATCAAGGATCAATAAATATGATTTTTTTTACTATCAAAGGATAAAATTGTCTTTTGATAAAATTATATCATTTTAAATAGTTTTTAATAATTAGTATTAAAGTTTATTAAATTTGGTTAAACTATGTTAAACTCTATAAAGCTCAATAAAACATTGATAATTTTTAGTAAAGTTTAATCGACTTTAACTAACTTTTAATGAGTCTTTATTAAACTTGGTTAAAGCGCATTAAACTTCATACTTGAAGCCCATTGAATAGTATAATATTTGATGGGCTTTAACTAAGTTTAATAGAAGTTTATTAAAACTCAGTTGAAGCTTATTAACTTTTGTTAAACATTATTGATGTGTTTCATTGAGTTTAACAAAGTTTATCTAAAACTTAATTAAACTCAGTTAAAGCCTATTAAACTCCATCAAATAATATTTATGTTTCATAGAATTTAATTGAGTTTAATAAAACTATTATTAAATTTGAGTAAACTCAATTAAACTTGGTTAAAGTCTATTAAAAGCTCTATTGAATTTATTGATATTTTACAAGGTTTAATAGAATTTAATGAAGCTGTTATTAAACTTGACTAAATTCAGTTAAAAACAATTAAAGCCAATTAAACACTTTCATACGCTTTCATATGCCTATTAAACTTAATTTTTAATTTTTTTTAAATATTTAAAATACATTTCAACTCCATATTGTATCTACATATTTATTATATTATTAATATTGTTATAAAATTAAAAAAAATCTAAATTAACTCTACAATTTACTTCTTTTTAAAATGTTCAAAAATGCTCATAAAATTTTATCTTATTATACTAGAACCCTATATAATTTAAACTTTTCATTTCAAAGTCTGTCACTCTATCGAGTGATATGCCTTGTAAATGCTTCAACTTGCGAGTCATCTATACAAGTTTATATTTTGATAATAAACAAACTCATGTAGCTTTTAATGAGAATAATAATTAATTTGTAAAAAGTATAAGTGCAGAAAATGAGTGCAGAACCACAACTGTTAGAGCTAATTGTTTGCATCATAGATGCTTATGCTTACCACTCGCAGTGTCTTCTAGAGAAGTGAAGTCCCTAGATATCTGCAGTCAATACTACAACCATTTACAGGTAACACTTGTGCCATTGTAGTTGAAGTTGGAGGTGCCATCATATTTTACCTGCCACCCTAATCCAAGAAGTGCCTAACGAGCCCAAATTGCCTCCAAACTTCACCTAAAGCGCAGTTGATAGTGTTGCCACTTGTAATTTGCCTAAGAAAGGACAAACACTTGAGTTTGGAAGAAAGCCAAGGTTCCGACCGTAACTAATATGCAGTTGCCGCCATATTGCTTGCCAAATGGCAGTCGATTGTCGCACCCGCCTGCAATCTGCTTGCCCTTTCAACAATCTAAAATTTTGAACGTTCCCTCATATTTAATGGGCTCCAACTATCCTCTAATGAATTTATTTCAAATGCAACTATAAAGGGAGTTAATAAAGGATGTTCTAGGGTTTTTAAAAGCACAAAGAGAGCATTAAACCTTTATTTACTCATAAGCAACGAAGCAATCAAAGCCTTCAAGCACTTGAGGTTCAACTCCTCATTAAAGGCTTTCAACCACTTCTTAGAAAACATTTATTGCATTCAAAGCAAGCTAAAACCATCCTTAAAATCTTCCCCGTAAATTAATTAAAGCACTTCATAAAGTGTAAATCTTTCCCTTCATAACTTTCGTTATTGCCTTGAGTTGGTATTGGAGACTAAGTTCAAGAAGAACAATATTGATTGTTGAAGTGAGTCTCACAATCTATTTTCTAGTATGTATTTACACCCTGTTGAACTGAAATCAAGAAGAGTATTATGTGCACTAATTTATATTTCATCACTGATATAGTGTAATCCAAGTTAGTAAAGATAATGCTTAGAAAAGTGGAGTAGAAAAGGTATTTCAAACTATTATAAAAGTCTCTGTCTATTGCATAATTGCCTTTCTTTCTTGCATTATTTTTTTGCTAGAATTGTAAGAGGGTTTTAGTTCTTAAAGGGGTTAACTTTTAATTTTTATAAAATTAATGCACCACCCTCCTCTTGGGCAATGCCTTGCCAAAGGGACAAACATGTCTCAACACATTAGATATTCACCATGATTTAACCTTGCTTTTACATGTTATAAGGGTATATATTAGAGAATTTGATAACCTAATTGCATATTTAAAGAACTAAATAGTTTATCTACAATATTTATAAAAGTTAGTAGTTGAAATTTTCAAGGGTGTTAATTGGATTGAGCCAAATCCAACTAACCCAACTTGAAAATGGATCAAGATGGGTTGGAGAAATGGGAAAAGTGGGTGGGCAACATTGAGTTTAACTTGATCCGATTGGGTTGATTTAGGTTGAGGGGTTGGCAATCCAATTCCACCATATTGGATCTCAAATGTACCTAAATTATTCAAAACTATCATGTGGCTCTTGCATACTCACCTATTCTTTACATGCATTTCTTCAATTTTTTTCTCCATTTGAGTGTTGAAATATTTTTAAAATATTTTTATGTTATACTTGACAAAAATGTTTATTAAAAATGAATCTACAATAAAACTTACTGTAATCAAAATTAAAAATTTAATTTTCCAGCTCTAATCATTAACCCAAATTGAACCTAAACCAAACTCAATTTTCTTAAGGTATGATTGGAATTGGGTTGAAAGTTTAAAATTAAAATTAGAATTAAGATTGAGTTAAGATTTGGCAAATAAGATCAGGGTTGAGTTGACTGCAACTGGAGTCGACCCAGCCAGATTTCAACCCTTGGACTAAACATTTTACGTTACAAGTGCCAGGGTTGAAATCAAGGCAGCCATGCATGCGATTGTTGTTAAGATCCAAACCAGCTCAACTATTTCAAACGAATGACGATGTTTTATCAGATGATTGTGCTCATGTGATTGAAATAAGCACTTCTGATTATTGTATATGCATTTTTTTTTGGCTAAACTCGTAAAAAATGAATTAAAATGAACGGATCAGATAGTAGAAGAACCTGGATCTGTAACGGTGACCCGCTCCCGTGCAAGCATGGCTCCCACGGATCCGGAGCCCCCTGCCACACATGCTCTCTTCCTAGTTCCTACCACTACCAGCATCAGCTGCTGGCATTTCTGCCTTCGGCAAGATGGAATACTGTCATCAGCTGCCTCTCTTAAACTGGCCTTTGAGGCATTTAGGGCCTGTTTGGCCTGGCGGTGGCTTTTAAGCACTTACAGGAAGCGCGTTTGCACGTAGAGCTTTTGG
>JAYJMB010001960.1:5654-15913 GCA_036873735.1 Pouteria campechiana
TCTTAATTCTCTCTATATATATAGGATTTGAAAATTTTAGTCATTGCAACCTTTGGCACCATTTTCAAACTGGTTAGGCACGTTTGGTAATGACTTTTGTGTATTGTCGGGGTTCAGAAATTATGAGTAGTGTCCTTAGAACTTTTGTGCTTCGATTTATACTTCAACAGAATTTTTGAAGTGGTTCTTCAAAAGTTCTATGGTAAGTATAATTTTGGCAGTATCTTCTACAAAATTTATGTCCATTGTCTTACCTTTTAACGGTTATAATTTAGGCTTCTAAAGAACTTCTGAATAGCTTCTGATTTCCCTATGAAATTTAGACTTTACTTCTGTATAGCTTCATTAAATCATGTTGACTTAGATATGTCTCTGATAATACTTCTGACTTGATTCTGCATGATTTCTGCACTATTTTTGTGTACCATGACAGGTTTTGCATAACTTTAGTGTAATGTTGTTTTAGTTCTGTGTTACTTCTACCAATCCAAGAATTCTTCTACAATTGTTCTGATCCATTGACTTGTATTTTGAGTTACTTCTGTGTGCCCGAAGTTTCTTCTATCTTAGTTCTGTGTGACCAAACATTTCTATAATGCTTTCCATGTGATAATGCTTCTACTTTTCTTCTGTGTGTCATGATAATGCTTCTATATTGCTTCTGTGCAGTGTTATATTGCTTTTGAATAGTACCATGGAGTTCTGTATTGCTTGTGTAGTGTGATTGAATTTTGTATTGCTTCTATGCAACATGATAATGCTTTTGCATTACTTCTGGCTTGATTCTGAACAATTGACTCTTCTTCTAGGTTGTTTTTGTTTTTCTTTTGATGTTCGGTATTGTTGTATTCTGATTTTGAGTCAGTTTTGAGATGCTTCTAGCCTGATTCTAAGTTACATCTGGTATCTTCTGAGTAATTCTGCAGAACTTTTGATTAATTTTTGATTTCTTCTTAACTTTTAATCTTTTCATTCTAAGCCTCTAATTGAGTTCTAAATTGCTTTTTAGTGACTTTTGAACTTTATATTCTTTGAGCATTCCTTTATTGCTTTTCTTAATCTGTTTTAATATTAATATTGCAATACTTAGAAAGTAATTTGTTAGTACCTTAATTCTTGACTCATTTGTTTGTTCATCTTCAAAACTAAGTTATTTAATCTTATTCATCATCAAAATCAAGCTTAGTAACGAGGTTAGACTTAACAGATAGGACAAAGCAACACTCATTACAGTTTTCCATTAGAGAAGGTGGAGCTGTTGCAATTTCAAATTGGAAATTTGATCAAGTAACTGGTAGAAATGCCCTCATAAAGATGATAAATAGATTCAGGTCAACTCACTAATCCAACACCAGTATCATGCGAATAAATGCAACATCCTTGTAGCGCTCATCCTCTACTACTCTCTTCAGTCACAAAAGATTAAATCATGTGTCTGCTCACACCTAAATTCTATCTCACAGTTTCGATCTTCAACTGACAATTTTGCCAAAGTGGATTTGGTAAGCAGAGGAAGGAAATCAGTAGGCATTGGCGTCACAAGCGGGGAGAGAGAAGAAGGGGGGCGTCAACATCACAACAATCAGGGGGGAGGGAGAAGAAGGGAGAGGCACATTGTAGGCTCGTAGCAACTAGAGGAGAGGAAGAAGAAAGTGGGGGGGGAAGCGGTGGCATCATAAGCTCGCAACAGCAAGGGGAGAGGGAGAAGAAAGGGGGTGACGACATCACAGCCAAAGAGGAGGGAGAAGAAGGGTGAAGGGTGGTGGAGGTTGCAAGTTCGCAGCAGCTAGAGGGGATAAAAAAGAAAAGAGGGGGAGGGGAGGCAGGATCATAAGCTCGCAGCAGTTAGTAGGGGTGGGGAGAAAAAACGAGGGCAGCAACATAGGCTTGCAGCAATCAGGGCTAGGGAGAAGAAGTGAAGAAGGCAAGGCGATGTCGTAGGCTCACAACAGGAGGGAGGGAGAAGAAATGAAGAGGTGAGGGAAGGGAAGGGCGTTTAGACATTAGGTTTAGGGTAGAATAGATGATATTTTTTTTTTATTAACATGTAAATCGGGTTCAAGTTGGAAAAATGCGAGTTTGAGCACTGCCCAACTTCGGGTTCGGCAGGCTGGGTTCAACCCACGTTGCAACCCTGATTCAAGACACGACAAGGCCTCCATCGTAGCCTCAGCCCAGTTAACAGATGATGTCAGGACATGCTAGGACAACTCACCAAGTGAAACTGATGGCACAGACAAGTTAGCAAATCCAAAAATATATTAGCCTTCTCATCAAGTGGGCGGGTGCATCTGAGGCTCACCACGATGAGTTTAACCATGATGCTGGGCAAAGGCCAGAGGGCATGTTCTCAATGGCAGCAATCGACGAATCACTTTTGACCCTCAAATCCATGCACGGATGCACATGAGACATGAATCACTCATTGATCTTCACATGCAAATTGCCATAGAAGCTTCTTTCATTATTTCTGAACATTAAGTTTCAATAAAAAGCATAATGTTGCTAATGCTTAAAACGGTAGCTTAAGCTCTGCTGCGCCGAAATTAGCTGACAAGGAACCACTAGTGCTTGCCTGACAGGAAACATTCCCTCAAGAATTCTAAGACGATGGAGAATAACTCATCTTGGTGGGAGTTATATCCATGGTCGGCGCCTTCTACAATATGCAGTTTGTGGTTTGGTATGAGCTTTGAAAAAGCAGAGGCATCTTCCACTGGTATGACCTCATCTTCAGATCCATGAACGGTCAAGACCCTAAATTTGAATCAATTCCAAGTTACAGTGATTGATAAATCATGTATAAATTGCATGCAGCTATAAATCACAGATGAGAGTAGTCAGGACTTTTAGTTGTTGCGAACTTAAAAAGTAAAAAATAAAGGAAAGCTTAGGGCCATGCCTCACAGTTAAAATTCAAGTTAATCATGCATCAGGCTAATTGTAATCACCAGCAATAACCTACCAGGTTGCACTTGAACATTGGCCAAAAAACAAAAGTCAATAGCAATCGCTCCAGTAGCATTTAAATATAAAAAGGTTCCCTTGGTTTAATCGAGAGTTGTGCTGGTGTGTGGTCAATGGATTCATCCCAAAGTGCTGTCTTCATGATTAGTATTTTCTTTTATAACTATTACTAATTTCCTATTAACCATTATTCCCACAAGAACCAACCTCTTAAAATGCAGACAAAAAATAATTAATAGCACTCTCAGCAAGTCCAATACAAAAAGATCTGCGTACTCGTAGAATCAGGCTATCGGGGACCTCAATGGATGTTGGACACTGGCCACAACTTCTTAATTTAGCAATAGAATAACCACAGGTAGGTTACAGATTCTCATTTTTAACATGCAGATCATAGATGAAATTAAATGGCCAAGAGCTCTTTGTAACTCAATTAGGATTTGGGTAAAACATATCTCAACAGATCTTTCTAGGCCAAATGTTCATAATTTTCTTGCCCTTCCAATTAATCCTTCCTATGTCCCTAACCTGAGTAAGCAAGGATCAATCTCTAAAATCTAAATACAGTCTACCTTGCGTGCGGATCATCTCCACATGGTATCTGCTCACCAAAGAAAATAATTAAAAAGTTGGACATGCATGCAGGCTGAAAAAGCTCAGAACATGAATATTGTTAGTTAAGACTGCCTATCTACTTGATACCACCACTGATAGGGAAGATTAAAATTCTTTGCAAGTGTCGAAAACAAACTCTGAAAGAGATTCTAGCACAAAAACTGCTAAATGAGACTATCTATGTATTTGTCTCCACTGTGGATAAGGTCTGGCAATATCTTCAAGCTAGGATGGTCAATATGCTCTACCTTGATGAGGACAGACCAACAATTTTAGGGGTAATCTTGGCATTGGAAGAAATCTACTTTGGATGGAAGATGCAGCAAGGATGTTTAAGATTCAGAGTATTGCTAATTTGATATGTATCCATTCTAGTAGACTTTGTTCTCATGTTTACCAACATATCAGGGCCTTACGTTGCAAGTGGCTTCAAGAGGTTTGGTACCTGAGAGATTATGCAAATAACTTGACAATCCATTTGTAGATTTCTAACCCAAAGATTGAGATTCTCAGAACCCGAAAGATTTTTGGATTACCCACCATGCATAATGGAGTATTCATATCATGAATGCCAGATAACCAAGCTATGACCTAACTGTAGAAAAAATCATATCAGGATTCAAGAGACATTCCAATATGTTCAGGCACTACAGTTGTGCATCTGATATATTAATTATCAAAAGAAAACAATGGTTATAGAAGTGAACAATTAAGCATCAAGAAAACAATATAAAGACCAGGTATCAAATACTAACCTGCAGTTTTTGTCAATTGACAGACATGCTGCATGCATATCTGTACTCAGACGATCCATCAAGCTTTCCACAGTGACACGGTACTTTGCATTTCCTATGATTCCATCAAAACGTGATCACATTTTCCAAAATAAGGTGGAAATAGAGAGAAGCATATGACCCAGGAGCTATACTTTAAGCAGTTCAAATTGCCATCACCACTCTCCTTCAAAAGAGGCACACATGCCAACCCAGTACTGCATGTAGGAACTAAGTGCAGTTTGTGGCATTGGACCTTCACATAGCAGATGACCGGTGCAAAAACCATGCCCATGGTACAACATATCCATATTGAATGAGCATGCAACAAGTTTTTCTAAACTGTGAATTGTTTAATACTGGCAAGCCAGCAGGACACTGGACCAAACAGAGCTGCTCCATATCATTGATTCATTTAGCTGGTGGGATCCACCTATGTGCATTAGATGTACACCATGTAGTGGTAATTGTAATTTGCAAGCCCCAGTCAATTGTGGAGCAAGCTGAGCTCAAAACTTCAAATACATTTCAGTAACTTGCTCATGCACATCACAGACACCAAGGGAAATATTTACCTGCTGTATCCTTGATATCAATAAATCCATCTTTCTTGATTCTTTCCATAACATCTTCACCCAAGCGCTCTGCAATGCCTCGTTTCAAATCAAACCGACCTGAGAGATTGACAACCACAGGAACATCATGGTACTTGGAAGCATATAAGAGTACCACATCTCCACCTGTGATTATACATTTCAAGAATTAATCCCATTGTGAAGAAGGGATAAATGTATTGAGCTTCTCAAGCTAGACATTTTTTCATTCCTTATAAATAAGCAAAACCAATCAAAAATACCACTAGGAATCTGAAAATTTTAACAATTCATCTGTTTGAATATATATATAAATCCAGATGTGACTGCTAAACAAATATTTCAAATATCATTTGGTTATCTTTTTTTGTAATCGCTCAAAAGTATAAAAAAAAAGGTAATGAAACCATCCTTATCATAAATTTTTCCAACTAATTATGAACAGCAGTATAAATCTTTTGGTACCATTCCAGTATTCCACTACCGTGGACCTTGTCCTCATTTAGCCCTTGTGTCTCCATATCTAGTAACAAATTCCATTAGTGTTGCTCTTTCTGTATACTTATAATTGGCACAAACTCATTCCTAACCAATGGTGTTATTGACCATAATTGCAGATGGCAAATACACCAAAGCTAATTTTCTTCTATCATATTTCTGTTGATACCATTTTAGATTCGCTCAAATTCTTTTGATTAAAAATTTAATCTTCCTAGTCTTGGCACTCATCCATCATAACATCCTCACTTCAGCTACACATCAAATGAACCTATTGTTCTTTAAGGACTCAACAACCTATGTATAAAGCATAGTGGGCACCCATTAACTAATGATCATACAAAGCTTCTGAAGCAAAATTCAATTTATACCAACTAGTTAGAATTCTATGCACCAAATCCAAGTCCACATCCTTGGTTCAATTAATTACAAACACTGTAAACTTAAGAAAGTCACTTTCAAAGACTTATTGGGTACTGACCTTAATTAACTCCTCAATTAGGATCTTGTTGTTGTTGAAATTAGATTACATACACATAGCTTGGTCTTACTAATTATAGAGCCTTTTAGATTCTAGGGCATCCTCTATCTCTCTAACTATAAATTTTAATGCCCCTTTATCTCATCTATCAAACTATGTTATCAGCAAATAAAATACATTATGGCACTTCTTCTGATCTAAGTGAAGTTAGACATCATCAGCCAATGATGTAAATTGATGGCCTACTGAATCTGTCACAACTACGCAGCCCAACAAATATGAGGTATTACCTGCTTTGGCTTTGGCTCCACCAAGCCTCAAGCTTTATCCCATAAGGTGTCTCACATGGTTTAGGAGAAGGCAGACTTGTGGTCCAAGTTTTCTCTTGCTAAACATTCAATGTGTGGTTCTGAAGACCTCATAAGGCCAACCGGGCCATCGCTACCATCCTAGGTGTCTTCCTCCCTCCCCTCTGAACTAGAGATAACACCTAGGATGAAAAGTAAGATCTAGTGTGATTCCACGTTATAGTAGCCCAAAAGGGCTTTGATACCAATTATCATGACTCAACCCAACTCAATATATACAAGATATTATCCAATTAGGTTTCACCAAGCCTTATAATTTTGCCCCCTAAAAGTACCTTGTATGGTCAAGAGGTGAGCAGACTTATAACTGAGGCTTTCTCCCACTACAAATCCAATGTAAGATTCAGGAAAACTCATAGAATAGTGCTAGTATCTTGGAATCCCCCCAGCTCATGATCCTCATATTTGTTGTTCTTCCTTCATCTTCCTTCATCCACACGTAAATCTTATAAACAAGAACCTAAAAATGTAAATTTTATCAATATGGATGGAGGCAACTAAAATGCAGATATCTTGAGCATAAGAATAATTTCATATAATCTGACACAAGAAAAATTGGTTGAATTTTCAAGCATAACCTAACACATGGAATACAAAATTATAAATAAAGCAAAACCACTTGGCAATCAGCCCACCTTTACTATGGCCAACAATAGCACTTATTTCACGTTTTATGCCAAAAAAGTGTTGGATCACAGCACGTAAATCCTCTGCCTCTTTCCTGTAGTTTCCATACTCAAAAGAACCTTCACTTTCCCTGGAAAGCAATAGATATATTAGGTGGATCAGTAGGAATATATGTATGTGTGTGTATGTGCGCGTGTGTGTATGGTTTCCAAGTTCTGAAAATGTATGCCCTTGCTGGTTGCAGGCAACTTTATGAAGAGGCTTTAATGGATGGAGAATGGTTCACAAAATTGTATAGACTGTTATCTGTCATGGGCAACTTGCTAAAACCTAGATTGCTAGGTCATCCATCTTTGAAAACAAAAACTGTATGAAACAAAAGTAACCAACAAAGAATGGTAAGTGAATATAGAGAGTCCAACTGATTGCCACTCACAAGAGTTAAAAACACTAGATATGAATGGGCATAGATGTAACATCAAGATGAGGATAAAGGGGTAAGCACACTGCATAGGTACATTATTGGTCTTTTATCCACCAACCACTTTACATAAGCCTACCCAACTAGCTAGTCATAACATTTGATGTTTGGTCAAAAATGAAAGAAAGTAGGACACCTGAAATGTGATCTGGACTTGTGCAAGCATGGATCATGAGAATTATACATAGGTGCACATTCACAACCTCACTCAGCAAGTTGAACTCATTTGTTTGCATGATCTCAATTTCAGACTATTGGTCCATGGCTTTGAACAAAATATAGCATCCCACACCTACCAGACTAGAAGATCCTTCCTTGAATTTGTGCAATACTACTGTATAGATTATATCACCTCTATCCTTTCAGGTCAACCAGGAGAGAGTTTGGAAGCATCATCTATCCAACATTTAGGGGTTGATTGGTTCCATGGAAACATTGGGAATTGCATGTATTTGCTTGGAAAATCCATTTTCCAAGGCTTGATGTGGCATGTACTTCTCATATCAACTCTACTTTTTTCCTTCATTACCTATATTTTCATTATTATCCACTTATCTATTAAAAATTTATTCACTTTATGTTGACATCATCCCCTATACTGATAACATCATTTTCATTACATTCCACCCACATCCACCCAGCTGATCAACCCCTTAGTGGTCAGAATGTCCAAGCATGAGCCTCAATTCAACCAACTGAGAATTTTAGGACATTATGCACAAGCTCAGTCAAGTAATGCTAGGCAAAAGAGGAGGTTTCTCAAAGAAACCTTCAGGACTCACCCATTTCCAGAAAAATCAAATCGGAAAGTGCTGATTCCTTCTTTTGTTAAAGCAGCAGCAAGGGAAGCTATAGGCTTGTTTTCCTGGAGAAAGATATACCTAGGGCTCAGAAAATCATATATAGATACCGCAAACCCAACACTATTCGCGAGGTGAGCACACTCAGTCATGTCATATGAGTGGAAGGAAACATAAATGTATATTACACAAGCTAAACAGGAACTTAAGCTTTCTCCAGTTTGATTCATTTCCAATTGTTCAACAGTGCATTAAACAGGACCAAACAAGTTGAGCCAGTAGTAGGTGGCCAAATTGTTTAGACAAGTAGTTGAACCAGTTTGGATGTTATTTTTCTTTCTGCATAAAAATTTAAAAAAGAAAAAGAAAAAGTATGGTGCATGTATATTGGAAGGCAATGTCAATTCTGGGTCCGAAAAGGGATACATCTAGAGAAAAATGTTCAACAGTCAATCCCATAAATTCATAGACCATAGTCAAGTGATAAATAGGCCTAAACACTTTTCTTTACCCAAGGATGATTTTTGAATACCCAAAACAAAATAAGAAGTCTTGCTGATTACTTTTTCATTTTCTATACACCCAAACAAATCTAGAACTCTTGCCAACTGCTACATGTTGTGACATTCAAATGCAAAGCTCAGGTTGGCTATCATATCCAAAAGATATTACGCATACCCCCAAACCTAATCAGAATTCTCACAAACTGCTATTTTTTGGCACATTCAAGCACAAAGTTCAGGTGCATTATTGCACAAAAAAATAAATTGGAACGTGCAATGCACTCACAACATTTTTTTTCCTGTCTACTCCACCTGCGTATAGGAAATACTGCGTTTTGTGGTAGAGATTTTCCAAAAAAGTGACGATGATGATGATGTTCTCAAACAAACATCCCAAATGATTAAAAACCGCGAGAAAGAAGATAAAGTGGTCAATTTTAGGTCTAAGAAAATTGGTAAGATAAAGTAATTAAAGAAAAAGTAGAATATGTGTTGGATGAAAAGAACTCTGCCTCAGAAATAATCAATTGTGAATGGTCAACAGAGCGCAAGTCCATGTGCAGATGCCTACCTTTGAGGATTGAAATCCATGACACAGAATCACAAGCTCTCTAGAACCAGTCTCGTACAAAATCCCAACAAGTTTCTCTCCCTGGATGTTTGATATGGTAATCTTCTGTTGTTGAAACCCTGCCAATAAATGGTCATAAGACAGTAAAATCATCATGGAGAGTGTAAAAGATTACGAGTAATTTTTTCTATGCACCAGCATCGAGTAGATTGAAACTGCAGTCCAACAAGTGCAAGCGAACAAACTGCAATTTTCTTTGCATTAACTTCGATCATACGGACTCCAAAAGATTACGAGTAATTTTTTCTATGCACCAGCATCGAGTAGATTGAAACTGCAGTCCAACAAGTGCAAGCGAACAAACTGCAATTTTCTTTGCATTAACTTCGATCATATGGACTCCAAATGTAAATTAATTGTATTCCACCACAGGAGTGATTTCTGAGTTAGGTCTAACAGCCAGCGTATCGTCTCGATTGCAAGCCGACGGAGACTGCAGTATAGTATAGACAGAAATTGTGTGTCTAATTACCAATGTCTCCGCCTTGTCGGTGCTGGGAAGAGAGGGAATGCGCCATCCTCCTCTTCGGGGCAGGTTTTGAGAGGAGATAAGCTCCTGATGTGGCGGATAAAAGCGTGATCCTGGTGCAGGAAGCTGGCTTAGGTCCCGACGCCGGAGTCAGTAGACACGGACGAGGGCGTGCAGTGCAAGATGCCAAGGACATCTTCCAGTTCGGTTGGGGAACAACCAAGCATTTATCGAAATCATAGTTGGGGCGAAGCTCTCGAAAGTCAACACTGGCTTATTATTCTGGCATCCAGACCCTTTTTATCTTTTGAATTTCAACATCCTCCCCAGGTTATGCATTTGAACGTGGACCATCGTAGCATTCTATTTGGGTCTTGATACAAAGATACGGTTTCCCGCAACCTAACAGCGGGGGAATGTGTGAGGCCCGCCCACTATATGCGTAAATGTAAA
>JAYJMB010001961.1:0-12216 GCA_036873735.1 Pouteria campechiana
ATAGGAATTATAGTCCTAGTCTTTATTTTGGTCACTTTAGGGGGGGAATGATTGACTGAAATTGAATTGAAAGGAAAGAAAATAATATTGTAATATAAAGAATGATGTCTAGCGTAAAGTGAATAAGATTAAAATAGACAGATAATAATGAAAGAAAAATAATATTGTTTTGAAAAGTTGATGTAAAATCAATCTTGGAAAATGAATATTCTTTCCGCAATTTACATTCCTTTCCATTCCATGTTGCCAATCATGCCCTTATGTTGCCCAACGATAATCTCATTTTAGTTAATTTTCGCTTAATATGTAGCATGGTACTTGATCCCAGAATGAAAAGTATAAACTAGAACCATGAATTTATTGCTTCCAACTATTTCATGGAGAAATACAAGATGAAAGGAAAATATTTCATCACCTGAGGGAGTGTCTTTCCTTTGGCCTGAGCTATGTCCTTGAGTACAGGGCAGTCCATCACTTGGGCTGTGCCCCACAAAGTCCCTCTGCCACCCAGCGGGGAGTATGCACTCACATGTATCCCTTTTTGGTTGCAGAACTCTCTAAGCTTCTTCTGTTGCCAAACTGGGTTTATCTCCACCTAACAAATACAACGTTTTATCATCAATTTTGCTACCTTTGATGAAATAAGGATAACGTAATCCATGTATGAAAATGGTCACATTTATTGGGCGTGCTTTATTTTAAATGTAAAAATGAAGATCAGGATTATCTTCAAGAAAATTCATTTGGAAATTTGAATGGATTACAAATTGCTTGACAATTTTAGTTAATTTTATCATATTCATATTGACTTTCAAATAAAATAAAAATTATGACCTATTAAGTCTCCAAATGATG
This sequence comes from Pouteria campechiana, assembly GCA_036873735.1. Taxonomy (NCBI): domain Eukaryota; kingdom Viridiplantae; phylum Streptophyta; class Magnoliopsida; order Ericales; family Sapotaceae; genus Pouteria; species Pouteria campechiana. Next base: position 856 of record JAYJMB010001961.1, read on the forward strand.
TGTTTTTTGTACATTAGTTGAACAATAATATTAATAAATTAGATTTTCAAAAATAATCTTTAAATATGAAAATGGAGCATTTTCATGCTATAACTCCTATGAAAATATTTTTATGGAGCACATTCCAAAAAAAATATGGAAAAGTGGGGGAAAAGTGAGTGAGTGATGCAATATGATAGAAGGTAATAATTAAAAATAAAGTGAGTAAAGATAAAATAAGTAAGTTTTTTTTAAAAAATGATGTAAATAATGATTAAAAATATAAATAATAATAGAAAATATCAGAATTGTTAGGTAACTAAGATATTATATTACATAAAAAGGTATATAAAAAGGGATAAAAAAAGAAGGCTAGAAAGTTTTTCATTCTTGTTTTCTTTGTTACCAAATACATCCTTAATGTAACATTGTAACTCACTCCTTGGTTTGTAAATACATCCTTAGTGTAACATTGTAACTCACTCCTTAGTTGGTCACTCCTTAGTTGGTCAGGCTATCTTGAGGACTCGGTTTCGAGCCAACTGATAAACTCAATATTGCTGATGAGCATTGCAATATCTTATAGCTCAATCATTAAATTCTATACTATTGTAATTCCTAAAGTCTTGAATCATTAAGTGCTAGACAATTGTAATTCCTAAAGTCTTTAATAAAATGCATTTCTTCCGGTTTGGATGAAGGCTGCATTTAAAAAGGGGTTTATTAGCTAACTGAATTTAAAAAGGGGTTTATTAACTACTTTTTTTTAACCCGTGAGCATTATATCTCATCATTACCTATATTTTCATTTAGTATCTCTGGTTTGCTGGCATCAACAAATATCTTAATATAGTTTTCTAATAAAATTTAAGGGACCCAATTTAACCAGGTTTGGGGCTGTATTTGGATTATCTTTTTCAAAAAGGTAAACCCATAGCTTGGGAGTTAATTGAGTGAGTCTGATACTATTTAATAAAAAAAAGCTTGAACTGTCCGGCCCGGAAATACTTTTAATTTATTCATGATCAGGTCAAAATAGTGTTACAACGTGCATATCTAGTTCGTTTGTTAGGTGATGAGGGTAAGAGAATTAATAGCGTTAAATGCCTCATCCCCCATTTAAGTTACCGCAGCAGCAGCAAGTGATCCAAGTATATAACGTTAATAAGATAAACGTCAGCTGCTTTTGTCATGACATGCAATCTTAGACTATAATCTTTCACTCTTCCCACTATATTACCTTCCAAATTCACGTATATGGTGCTTGAGAGGATTTTTCTAGTGAATAATCGTGACAAGGTAGCACTTAATTCTGATAGTTTACAAGACTTTAAGCATCTAAGAGAGAGAGGCCCTTTGGTTGGGAACCAGATCCACCCACGGGTGCAATCCAAAATGAGAAAAAGGCTAATATTATGCTTGGATTAATCTCATGGTGTCTTTGAATGCACTCAAGGGTAGAGTGTATTTGAAATACACCACTTTACATTTTAAAAAAATTGGTGTAACACACCATAAACTGCTCTAATAATCCTAGTTTTTCTCATAATAGCATATGTTTTCAATTATTTTTTCTAACTTTTTATTAAAATGCCTATTTTGATAATTATCCTATATTACACTTTTTCAATAAATGCTCTCTCAAATACACCCTATTGAAACGGATGCTTATTAAGATTAATAGATATTATTATATATATCATTTATTTAGTCAAAAATAAATAAAGCAAATATAATTTAATTATTTAATATTTAAATCATTCAAATCATATATGCCAAATTAAGTAAAATTTATAAAAAATGTACGTTTATCACAAAAAGCATGACATAGACTCTTTCAATAATGCAACATTTTTTATACATTTATTTAGTCAAAAATGTATATTTAACAATTCAAATTACATAAATAACATGATATATGTCATTTATAGTTTTGAAATAAGTTCAGCCATTAAAACGCCTTCGCCCATAATTTCTTTTGGAGTGGTCCATCTAATTGGAATGATTTTTATTATAAGAAAATTATATTTAAAATAATCTTTATTTTAGGATTAATCTAAAATATAACGTTGACCCTTCACACATTTTGAATCCTACACGCAAGGTTGGATGTAGGTCTCACCCAAGCTAATCCAGGAGATCTATATGCGATATTTTAATGCACAAAAAAGTAAAAAAATCCTCCACCGCATATCTTGAATGGAAAGAAGAGATAAGGAAAAACGAAGAGGATAAGGAAAAAAAAGAGGACAAGGTTGAGCAGAGCGATAGTGTCAGCCTTTTAGGTAGAACTGATGGAATTAACCAAAGGGATAATCCGAGGCTCGAAATTGCCTCGGAAATCCTGTATTGATTCATCTTAATCCGATCCAGAGCCAAGTCGGAGTATTAAACCTCGAAACTAAAATGCAAGGCACTATGACGCTCAAATAAGGAGAAAGCTCAACTGCTAGCGAAAATCTTCGAAGGAAAGAGAAAGCATGCCAACCTGATTGACGGCTGGAGGAATTTTGGCAACTGAGAGTAGTTGTGTAAGCTTCTTGCAAGTGAAGTTGCTGACGCCAATGGATCTTGTGAGGCCCGACCTTTGGCACTCTTCCATTGCTGCCCACACAGACTCGAAATCCATGGGTACTATGTCTTCCTTCGCGACAAAATTGTCGCTGCCAGCAGCACCGTTTCCTAATTTCAAGCTTGCTGGAAAATGAATGAGGTATAGATCCAGATACTCCAGACCAAGGTTCCTATACCAGTCAGTAGCAAATGAGTATTACCAAGAAAACAAAAAACAGTGAAATTGAATTCTACACAGATCGGGATATTGTAGACTAACACCATACATGATTCACCCAAACATGCCACCTTCCAAAAGGCGATAGACTGGATTGATAAAAATGGTTGGAAAGAAAAGGAAATGATGTCTGCCAAGAAAGTTAAAACGGAGAAGAAGAGATAATTGAAAAACAATGTAATAATAAAAAAGTAAAATTATTATCATAATTATATATCAAATCAACCTTGAAAAATAAAATTTTTAAGGGTCTGTTTGAAAAATGCGAAAAGATGCGGCTGGAGAAACATGAAGAGGATGATGAGTTCATGTAATATGAGATAATACTTATAAATAAAGTGTAAGATAAAATTGACATCTTTTTATCTCAAAAAGGTAGATAATAATTAAAAACATAGGTTACAAACACGTTAATTACTTGAGTGTCTTCTCCAGGGCTGGCTGGACGAGGTCGGCGTGAGCGTCGCCGCACCAGAGCTTGGAGGTGATGAACAGCTCGTTTCGAGAGCTTACAAGCCCGAGCTGGAGCGCCTCTGCGACGGCTTCCCCAAGCGGCTGTTCTGACTGGTAAAGAGCGCCGGTGTCGAAGTGTCTGTAGCCGAGCCGGATGGCATGCGAGATGGCCGATTTCATGGCCTCGGAAGGGGTGAAAGGATAGACGGCAGTCCCCAGGGCTATGAGGGGCATGGTCTGGTTGCCTGAGATTTGGCACACCACCTCTGCAATGCTTCCCATCTTCTGCGGCCTCTAATAGTTTCTGCACCAATTTAACATCCATTATATAGGCTTTTGCATATTCTCTCATATAACTTTTCAAGCTACAAAATAACTCCTAACTATAAAAATATTTTGCAAAAAGATTTCTTTCACCTTTCTAGCAATGGAAAATTATCATTCTACCTTTCATTTGTAATATACTTTTAGAGTAAAATTTATGAAGAATTAAGCGAATGCTAACACAGCTTTACATGAAAAACCCCTTTAATTGGAAAAAACTACGGGCAGAAGTAAAGAGTTTCACTATATTAAAGATTGAGTGCAATTAAGAGAAAAGAAAGAAAGAGACTACAAACAAAATACAAAATCTCCAAAATACCAGATTATTCTCTCTCTATAGAAATAATATATATTTATAGAAAACTCTAGTCTCATTCAGAATTTCATGTGTATATGAATTTTTCTCAAATAGTTTTGCGCAAAACTACCAAAAAATCTGTCCGTACAAAATCTGCCACTAGCATTGGATTTAGAACCGCCGACGTGACTTTGTTGTCTGTTGCTGCGCTTGCAAGGTCATCCGACACTGGATTGGCGTCGCCAGTGCCATATTGTTGTCTACTTTGTCTTCATAACATGTCTTTAGACATACGGTCCGTACCGCGGGAGCTTCGCCGCTGCAACCCCGGAGAGATCAGTGGTGGGCTACTAGATTGCTCAATCTCTTTGCTACTACCACAGATTTTCATAAAAAATCCATACTTGTAATACTGCAAGATCTTCAAACTGACTAAATAGAATTCGGGTCACCATATGCTAACAATCTTCACCTTGATACGAATTCCACTGTAAAGAATAAATCTTCAATCTTTGAAAATAAAATAACTCTCCAACTCTTCCACAGAAGTCCCTAAAGACAAATCTCAACAAGAAGCCCCGACTAAGTTCAAGTAATGCTCAAACTTAGGAATAGTAAGTGACTTAGTTATCATATTAGCAAGATTATCATGAGTATTAAATTTTCTAATAACAATATCACTTTTAGCAATAATGTCTCAAATAAAGTGATACTGAATATCAATATACTTTGTTCTCTCATGAAATATCTAATCTTTTATGAGAAAAAATAGCGCACTTTGATTGTCATAATAAACTTCAGTAGTTTACAAATTTTCATTGAGTTTACCAAATAATCTCTTCAACCAAATAATTTTCTTAAAAGTCTTAGTAATAGCCATATATTCAGCTTCAGTAATAGACAATGCAACTGTATCTTATAAGATAACTTTCCAACTGATGGCACAACCACCAACGATGGACACATATCCTGTAAGTGATCTTCTTTTATCAAAATCTTCTGCAAAATCAGAATCAGCATAACTAGTAACTCCAATTTTATTTCCCCCAAACTGCAAACAAATATCAGTAAAGTCACGTAAGTATTTAAGAATCCACTGAACAACTTTCCAATGCTCTTTACCAAGATTAATCATGTATCTACTAACAACACTTACTGCATGTGATAAATTAGGACATATGAAAACCATAAGATACATAAGAGAACCCACTGCACTTGAATATGGAACTGGTGATATATAATCAAACTTTTTATCTGATTGAGGAGATAAGATAGATGAAAGTTTAAAATATGTAGCTAAATGAGTACTTACAGGTATGATATCTTGCATATTGAACCTATAAAGTATTTTTTCAATATACTCTTTCTGACTTAGACACAATTTACCTGTCCCCCTATCTCTCCGAATTTTCATGCCAAGTATCTTCTTTGCTGGCCCCAAATCTTTTATGTCAAATTCCTCACTAAGCTAAGCTTTAACTTTGCTTATTTCTTCTTTATCTTTAGCTGCTATTAACATGTCATCAAAATATAAGAGGAGGTATATGAATAATTTATCTTTAGTCTTCTTAAAGTAAACACAACTGTCATAATTACTTCTTTTAAAATCATGAGAAGTGATAAATGAATCAAACCTCTTATACTATTGTCTAGGAGATTGTCTCAGGCCATAAAAAAAAATTAATTGAACACATATAGTCATCTTTGCATAAGACTACAAAATCCTCTTGTTGCATTATGTAAATATCCTCATCAAGTTCTCCATGTAAGAATATTATCTTATATCTAATTGCTCAAGCTTAAGATCATGTATGGCTACAATACCTAGCAAAGCTCGAATTGAACTACACTTAACAACTAGTTACAAAAGGCCAAACTAGCCTTTTGTAACTAGTCTGGCCTTATACCTGACTGCTTCAACTCCAAGTGTGTCTTCTTTTCTTTTGTAAATTCATTTACGGCAAAAATCTTTCTTACTAATAGATAATTTTGACAAATCCCATGTGTCATTTTTATCAAGTGATTTCATCTCTTCCTACATGGCAATCATCCACTTCCCAGAGTCTTGACATTTGACTACCTCTGAATAAGTTGCAGGTTCTTCCTTAGAGCCAAAACTTTTAGTAACATTTAAAACATAAGTGTTCAAGTTTCCTTCACCTGCATAAAAAGCATTTGCAATCAGATTAGCCTCAACATACCTTTGTAGAGGTTTAATTACTCTTATGGGTTTGTCTTTTGTAATAGAGTGCTTTGGTAATGGCAATAATGGTATTGCATCTTTATCACCCTATATCTCTGAGTTTGATTGTGAAGTCAATGCAATAGTATCACTTGATATCTCTATTGTAGATTCTGACCTAATCTCTAACTCCACTTGTATGCTTAATTTTTGTTGATTTCTATCACAAGAATCTTTTGAAGACAAGTCATTAAGCATAGCATTTTTATTAAAGATAACATTTCTCCTGATTTTGATCTTACCAGATTCTGGACATCACAACTTATATTGTTTAACACCAGGCTAATAACCAATAAAGAGACATTTTATAGATCTAGGTTCCAATTTTCTATTATCAACATGAGCATATGCAGAACATCTAAATATTTTCAAACCAGAGTAATTTGCAAGAGTACTAGACCATACCTCTTCTGGAGTTTTCCTATTGATAACAACTGATGGACAGAGGTTAACCAAAAAGTATGTTATAACCACAGCCTCTACCCAAAATGACTTAGGTAAGGGAGAATTGGAAAGCATACAATGTATCTTTTTCATTAAAGTCTTGTTCATCCACTCTGCTACACCATTCTATTGCGGAGTATCAGGAATAGTAAGATGCCTCACAATTCCTTCTATCCTGCAAAAGGTATTGAACTGATCATGATAAAACTCTAAACCATTATTAGTGCGAAGATGTTTCACCTGCCTCCCTGTTTGCTTCTCAATCATTATCTTTCTTTGCTTGAATGTAGCAAACATATCACTCTTTTACTTCAAGAAGAACACCCAAACTTTTCTAAAGAAGTCATTTATGAAAGTTAGCATATAGCTTGTGCTACATTTAGAAGTCACCCTAGACAGTTCTCAAAGATTAGAATATAGATAATCAAGTGTTCTTATTATGGTGTGAATACCTTTTCCGAAGCTAACTCTTTTCTACTTTTGAAAAACACAGTGCTCACAAAACTTCAATTTGGTGGTGCTCTGTCCATCAAGAAGTCCTCGTTTGCTCAGTTTATTCATTCCATTCTCACTCATATAATCGCAAGACACACATGCCAAATCCTAGTAATATCTGCATTTGATAAAGAAAGGGTAATAAGAGCTGCATCACCTACAATTGTTGAACCATGTAAAATATACAATCTAGCATATCTTTTATGTCCTTTCATCACAACAAGAACACCTTTACTCACCTTTATAACTCTACCTTTACTAGTGTACCTATAACTATTAGAATCAAGAGTACTTAAAGAAATAAGATTATGCTTCAGATCTGGAACATATCTTACATTACCAAGAGTTCTAACAACACCATCAAACATTTTTACTCTAATTGTTCCAATTCCAACAATCTTACAGGGGTTACTATTTCTCATTAAAACAGTACCCTTGGACACAGATGCATATGTTGAAAACATGTTCCAATTAGGACACATGTGAAACGTGCAATCTGAATCTAGAATCTAATCCTAGCAAAAATTAGAATTGTTATCAGAAGTAACTAAAAGTTTTCCATTAACGGGTGCTTTTTCCACGATACTAGCTTCACCAAAATTTTTTGGTCATTTTCCTTTCTGATTTACATCACCTTTCTCAAGCTTATTTTGTAGCTTATAACATTCCAATTTGATGTGCCCCTTTTTCTTATAGTAATTACAAATTTTGAATTTGTTCTTAGATTTTGATTTACCCCTTTCAATACTAACAAAATTCTTCTCTTTTATCCTTCCTCTAACCACAAGGCCCTCTGCCTGAGTGTCTAATCTAACCACAAGTTGTTTTATTTTCTCCTTTGAGAACAAAGCTTCATATACTTCTTCTATAGTGAGTGTATCACTACTATATAAAATAATATCTCTAAAAGTCATATATGAAGAAGGTAATGAACATAACAACATCAATGATAGGTCTTCATCCTCATACTCAACTTCCAAATTCTCTAAATTAGAAATAAGTTCTTTAAATGAATTAAACGGTCCTCAAGAGACGTACCTTATGCTATGCGATGAGAATATCAATGTTGTTTCATATGTAACTTATTGGTTAAGCTTTTTGTCATGCACAACTGTTCCAACTTTAACCATAACTCAATGGCTGATTTCTCCTTCATAATGTCCTGCAGAATTTAGTTTAACAAATGAAGATAAATTTGAGATAAAGCTTTACGATCTTTATGTTATTTTTCTTTGGTTGACCAGAATGAGGGCATCTTCTCAAATCCTAATAGTGCTTCGTGTAAATCCATCTACACTAATACTGCATGCATCTTGACCTGCCACAATGAAAATTGGGTGTTGCGATCCAAGAGTGGGAAATCGTACTTGACTGTTGCCATTATTGAAAAGAAAGAAACCTAACTAGTCTCTGACACCACTTTATGAAGAATTAGACGAATGTGATAGCTAACAAACTCACAAAATAACACACAGATTTACGTAAAAAATCCCTTTAATGAGAAAAAATCACGAGCAGAGGAGGAGAGTTTCACTATATTAAAGATTGAATACAATCAAGAGAAGAGAAAGACAGAGACTATAAACAAAATAGAAATCTCTAAAATACTAAGTTGTTTTCTCTCTATAGAAATAATATATATTTATAGAAAAACCCTAATCTCATTCAGAATCTCATGTGCATATAATTTTTTCTCAAATAGCTTTACGCAAAACTATCAAAAAATCCATCTGTACGAAATTCTGTCGTTGGCCCCACTGACACCACTTCACTGTTTGTTGCCACGCCCACAAAGTCATCCAGTGTTGAATTGGCGTCGCTAGCACCATATTACTGTCCACTTTATCTTCAGATGTATGGTTTGTACTGCGGGGGCAGAGCCCCCGCACCCCCGGAGAGACCACTGGTGGGATATGAGATTGAGTTTAACAGTTCAATCTCTCCACTACCACCATAGACCTCCATAAAAAAATCCATACTTGTTGCACCATGAGATCTTTGAACTAACCAAAACAAAATTCAAGTTACTATATGCTGACATAACCAGTCAAAGAAGGTCTGATTGGACCTAGCACAGAAGAATATTTCAACTACATAATCCTCTTGACACTGCTGGCTGTGAAAGGGCACAAAGAAAGCAAATTGGCTGCAAAAACATAATTGTTATCTGCACATTTTGGAGTTTTCTGGAGCGCATTCATTAGCTTTCAACCAAATGCATGGCTCTAATTTCATCGACCATTGTAATTTGTTTTTTATTGCATCTTCTCTTTGAACAATTTTTCCCTAACATGCATGTAAACAGAGGCTTGAAACTGACGGCCTAGAGACCCACACACCCCTTCGAATAGAAGATCAAATTAACGCCTATACTTTTACAAATATATTTGCCTTGAGTTTTCACTATCTTTTGATGTAATTTGATATTTTAACTATATAATAATTTTATTTATTTATAATTATTATTTTCTATTTTTGACAAAAAAAAGTTTACTTATTTTATTTTTTTACTTTATTTATAATATTATCTCTTATTATATCATATTATTTCTTTCACTTTTGTAGAGGTAGGACTTGGGTCAGGTACCCTAAACTAAACTTGAATGGACCCATTTTTTCTAAGGTTTAGTTCTACTTTTATAACCTATAGGGTAAGCTCAGTTCTACCTTCTTTACTCAAATAGTTAAACCGAACTGACCCTCATAAATCATTTAAAAAATACTAAAAAATAACAAGCTGATACAACTTGAATTATTTTCATAGTTTTATATATATTTTATACCATTATATGATACATACATTTATGATTTAGTGCTTAAAGATAATTCAATAGATTATATTATATTCATTGGTATGTTATATATAGAACATTAAAACTCACTTTATTTTATACATCTACATTGGTATTGGCTAAGACCATATGGAAAATGCATGATTGATGTTGAAGAGTTTGAATTTAAATCTCTATCAAAAGAATATGAGATAATCATTTTAAAGTCCCAAGAAACAACACAAGAGAGTATGACAATTTATTCATGTAATCAAATATTTTTCTCTATTCTCTTTCTTTAATAAGTTACTAATGATCTCTACCTTCATACTTATGATGGATGCTAGAATCTAGTATAACCATGGTGTCTTATAGATGTGAGAAAAGCTATCAAAGATTTAAAGTCTAAATTTTATATTTCTCGCTAATGATTTTTGATAAAAATGGTTTACAACTTCTGATTTATTTTCATTTTGTATTTTCTAGCAGGTTTTATTTACTTTGAAAGAATGTTTTATGTTGACATTTAAATTATATATGATTAGGATTATATAATTAGTTTATAGTTCAATTAAACTAAATTTTGAAAGACCTAATTTTGATTTAAAACGAAACCAGCCCGATCTTAAAAAAAGTAGGTTAGAGTTGACCTCAAACTAAACCAACCTAAATATAGGGTAGGGTAAGACTTTTATAGATAAGATTAGCATAGAGTTGACCAAGAACTAAACCAAACAGACACCGTTGCACCCCTAACTTTTTTGTCACTGTTCCATATTTCTTTTTCCAACCTCTCATCCCCATTAATGAACATTTCTGTTGCTTATATATTGCTTTCGCAACCCCTGTGTGCTTGCTTCGAACATGTAAAATTGAATTTTTAAATAACAGTAGAGCAAACAAATTATCATAGATAATTTTTATTCTTTCCCTTGGTAATGCTTCGATCAATAGCTGTAGTCAAACTACCTCACGTGCACACCATATCGCTATTATATACTCTATTTTTGTTGTTTATAGTATGATTATTATCTGCTTTTTGGCAGCTTTTTTTAGGGTAATAAAATTGCACCTCTCCAAAGAATGAAGGTTCCCTCCGACATCTTTTTTCAATTATCAAAATCTTTAACATAGATATGAAGTCAATCAACTAAGTTCATGTATTCAATATACATTGACATTAGTAAAAGTGACCTCTATTATAATTTTTGCAATAAATATTAATTTCTACAAATTTTATTTAGTGTTTGATTTGAAGGAATTCTTGGTGGTTGTGACGTCATTAACATTTTCGATATTAGGTAAATTGAGATTATCCTAACATACAAGGTGAACCCCAATTTTCCGCCTACATATTCAAGAAAATAAGAGGTTAAGTCCCTTAAATTCCATCTTTGCTCCAGTGCCAACCTGAAAAATATGTGGCCCTTCGTTTGATTGCGTTTGACATCGCCTGCAATTATGCCTCTAAAGATAACGATTTCATTGACATTGACATGCATGCAATTACTGCTGCGAAGATGAGAACTCATTGACGATGGGGCTTGGAAGTAAAGACAAGATA
>JAYJMB010001962.1:0-14160 GCA_036873735.1 Pouteria campechiana
AAAAATAGCTACATTTGGCCTTTTTCAGATGCACCCACTTTTGGTTGGCTGTATCTGGTCCCATTAAAAATAAAATTAAATTATAAAAATAATGAAAATGGGATATTTAATATATTTTAATTATCTTAGTATGTTAAATATTTATTGTTAAAATCATTTTGAGATCGATAAGCAATATTACATTATATATAATTTAATATTTTAAAATATATATTATTATTTAAATATTAAAAATATTTTTAATGATATGAAAAGAATTGTATAATAATATTTTTATTAAATTATTAAATGCTAATATTTTAACCATATATAGCTTAATACATTATTTATATACACATTTTTTATTTTTTAAATGGGGTTAGATGCAGTTATTTACAAAATGGCTACATTTGAGGGAGACCAGATGCAACCATTTTGAAAATGGTTGCATTTGATCTCCTTAAAAAAATTAATAAATAAAAATACAATTTTAAAAATGATGAATGTGTTGTATTTTATGCATTTTAAATTATATTAATTTGTTAATTATTTATTATTGAATCATTTTGAGATTGATAAACCCAATTATATTATATATATTTTATATGTTAAAATATATATTATTATTTAAATATAAAATACATTTTTTAATGATATAAAAAGAATTGTATATCAATATTTTTATTAAATCATTAAATTATAAGATTTTAACCATATATGGCTTAATAAATTATTTATATAGATATCTTTTTTTTAAAATGGGACTAGATGAGGTCATTTTCATAATGGTTTCATTTGAACCAAATGCAGCCATTATGAAAATGACCGCATCTACTCCTGTTAAAAAATTAATAAATAAAAATATAATTTTAAAAATGATGAAAGTGATGTATTTTATGCATTTTAAATCATATTAATTTTTAATTATGTATTGTTGAAACCATTTTGAGATCGACATACCCAATTACATTATATAATTTTATATGTTAAACTATATATTATTATTTAAACACAAAATATATTTTTAATATTATAAAAAGAATCGTAAAATAATATTTTTATTAAATTATTAAATCATAAAATTTTAACCATATATGGCTTAATATATTTTTTATATAGACATTTTTTTAAAAATGAAACTAGATGTAGTCATTTTTAAAAAATAACTACAGATGAAATGGCTGCATCTGCATCTAAGGCGGGCCAGATTCAGCCATTTCTGCATATGAGGGGGGCCAAATGCAGCCATTTTGAAAATGGACGCATCTGCTCCAATTAAAAAAATTAATAAATAATAATAGATTTTAAAAATGATTGAAGTGGTGTGCTTTATGCATTTTAAATCATATTAATTTTTTAATTATTTATTATTAAAATTGAGATCAATAAACCCAATACATTATATAATTTTATATATTAAAGTATATGTTATTATTTAAACATAAAATATATTTTTTAATGATATAAAAAATTATATAATAATATTTTTATTCAATTATTAAATTATAGGATTTTAAGCATATATTGCTTAATACATTGTTTATATAAATATTTTTTATTTTTTTAAGAATGGGACTAGATGCGGCCATTTTCAAAATGGATGCATCTAAGGGAGGCCAGATGCAACCATTTTGAAAATGGCTGCATCTACTCCATTAAAAATAATAAATGACAATAAATTTTAAAAATGATGAAAGTTGTATATTTTATGCATTTTAAATTATCTTAATTTGTTAATTATTCATTGTTAAAACTATTTTGAGATCGATAAACCCAATTACATTATATATAATTTTATATGTTAAAGTATATATTATTATTTAAACATAAAATATATTTTTTAATGATAAAAAAGAGTTATATAATAATATTTTTATTAAATCATTAAATTATAAGATTTCTACTATATATGACTTAATAAATTGTTTATATAGACATTTTTCATTTTCTTTTAAATGGGGCCATATGCGGCTATTTTCAAAATAACTGCATCTGAGAGGGGCTAGATGCAAATAGAGGTGTAACTCGGGCTAATGAAACTCAAGTTCCCCTTAACCCTAACCCTAACTCTATTTGTAAAACCTCAATCATAATGCTAGTTTTTAAAATCCGACTTGGGTTGAAATTCGTGTTGACGAAATAAAAAAATATCAATTATGATAATGAAGTTTGAAAAGCAAGCTTTACATTGCATAAGTAACCTGTACATTGCATAAATAACATGAAATTTGAAACAAATAAGCTTTATATTGCATAAATAACCTATATATTGATTAAATAACCTGAAATTTGAAACAAACAAGCTTTACATGAGTACAATTGTATGTTAAGAGTGAAATATGGACAACAAAACCATATTTTGATTGAAACCAACTACATAAACTCAATGACACATACATTACAACAATCCATCACATAAACAAATACAAGTAGAATCGTTTTAGAAGAATGAACAAAGCATAAATCCAAATCAAAAGGTGTATTAGAGAATGGTTGGGCTAGCCAACACACTTCAATCACAATCAAAGATATATCAATCCAATCACAGGTCCACAACAATTAATGACATAATCATCCAACCATAGGTCCAGAATAATACTACATAAGAACTTCCAAGCCAAATGTGTTATAAATAAAACATACTGAATAATAATTTTAATGCTTCATCTTCAAACCCTGTCACGCCAAACTCTTTTTTCCTAAAAGAAAATGTAAAAAATTTGATGTTATATTATATAACAAGATTTAAGAAGAAAACAAATTTAAGAAGAAAACATATTCAAGAATAAAACTATTATCTCCATTATATTAATCTTTTAATGGAAGAGGAGGAAGAGAGGACGAAGATTTTGATATACTTTCAGCTTCCTCTGAAAAACAAAATTACAAAAGTGAGTCAAACATTGCATTGAAAGTTTGACAAATAATTCAAAATATAACAAAATATAATTTACCTTTTGCACATTTATCTATTTAATTGATGAGTTCTTCATATTCTGGATCCTTTAGTGCTACTCTTAACTAATCTTCAGTGTAAATCAAACACTTAACCAACAATGAACTACAATATTGGTCAAGAACACGGCCTCCCGCAATAAATACAGATTCAAATGCTACTGTAAAAACAGGAATAGTCAAAATATCTCTTGCCATATATGATAATGTTCTATTTTGTAGTAGTAGACCACCATGCCAAAATATCAAATGGTTCTATAGCCCACTATTGACGCTCTTTTAGGTAGGCATCAACTTAAGACATGCTAGAATCAAAACCACTCGGCTCTTTTTCACGCATGTACTCCTCATATTTCTTGTCATCAATGGAAGTTATAGAAGAAGCAAATGGTGAAACACTCCCTTGTGATGAAGACCATGTAGAAGAAGCCTCAACTTGATAAATTGTATATAATGCAACCAATTTATCATACACCATCTTTGCTATTGTGGAAGCATTATCAATTGAGAGAACTTTTTTAAGGCACTAATGTAAATAATCTAGCTTGTACCGTGGATCCAAGACAAAAGCAATAAGCAAATAGATATTAAACATATCAACAAAGCCCAAATACTTATAAAGCTTCTCCTTCATTTTGTTACACATATGAAAAAAGAGAGAGTCGGTTTGCAAGGCTGAGAATGAATTTAATAGGTCTTGAATCTTGTCAATATAAGAAAAATGGAGGGATGCAGTGACATACTTGGTACCTAACAATATCTTAGTAGTTTCAAAAAATATACCTAAGAAGTCATAAAGTACTCTAGCATGATTTCAATCATCTTCAAGAGGAGGATTGATACTTATAAAGGCATCACTATTAGATACAAGACGCTTGAAAGCCTTCTCAAAAGGTAAAGCATGCTTCAACATGAGGTATGTGGAATTCCAACATGTTGACACATCCAAGCACAAAGACATTTTGATTGAAATTCTAACTATTTCACATGACCTTTCAAATGCTTATTGTCTACTAGAAGAACTCTTTACCCACTTTACACTGTTATGGATACGAGCAATAGAATCCTGAATTTAATCTGTTCTCTCTTTCATAACCAAGTTTAAAATGTGTGCAATACAAAGAACATGCAAAGAATCACCATCCCGGAGCAAACCATCCTTCATTCTTAAATTTGTTCGCAAAGTGTTTAATGCAACATCATTAGATGATGCATTATCAACTGTAATAGTACAAACTTGTTTAATCTTCCAAGCATCCAAACAAGATTCAATTGCAGAAGAGATGGCTTCGCCGGTGTGTGGTGAAGGAAGAATACAAAAATTGATGATGTGCTTATATAGCTTCCAAGTAGAGTCCACAAAGTGAGCAGTCAAACATAAATACTCAATATTCTGATTTGAAGTCCATAAATCCATTGTCAAGCTTACTCGCTAAATGCTCCCAAAACAACTTTTGCAATTTAGCCTTCTCTAACTTGTATATTTTATGAACTTCTTTAACAATAGTAGTTCTTGAAATATTCTTAATAAGTGGCTGCACAACTTTATAAAATTCTCTAAATACTTTTTTCTCCATAAATTTAAATGACAATTCATCAAGAATAATCATTCATGCCATTGCTCTTTTGCAAGCCTCTTGATCATATTTCTAATTAGATAAATTGGTACAACCATCTGATGATGTTGTTGTGAATGACAATAATTGTTGACCCTTAGCTCTTTCATTTGTATTATATTTGCATAAACTTAAGTGTCTTGTTAATTTGCTTGTTCCTTGAGTGCTTTGTTACTTAAGTTTAATTTTATAATAGTTACAAATATCACACTCTATTTTCCCATCTTTATCACATATCCTTTAAAAATCAGCCCAGATTGGTGATGAAACTTTGTATGATTTTTTCTTGTTATCTAAAGAAAACATTTGCATTTGACCCTTCTGTAAGATCTATGTTATTTGAATCCATTGGTGTTGACGCACTTTTATTTGGTTTACTACTAATCTCTACTTCTCTATTAATTTCATTCTGAACAACATGTACATCCTCCATTTTTGACTACCTAAAAAATAATTTTTATATAACATCAATATAATTACTCATTTATGTGTTAATCATAATATAATTACATAAGCAACAACTTTGACATAATTTTAAAAATTAGAAGAAAAAATTTCATATTCAATAGTCATCCATTTTTGCACTGAGAGAGAGGAGATAGAATATGTAAACCTGAAGAGCGGAGAGGGGAGGAAGAGGGAGGTCATCAGCTAGTAGCATCCCAGACTCATAGCATGGCAGTAGGGGTCTGTGTCTCGGTGGCATCGCTGCATGGCAGCAACAGTAGTGGACAACGTCGCTGCATCAGTGCATCACAATGGCCAGGCACCACCGACAGGTAACAGGCAGCATCGGTGATTTGGCATAGCAATATCATGAATAGGGGTAAAGGGGAGGAGGAGGAGCACGGTAGGCAGCAGAGGTGAAAGGGAGGAAGAGGAGCTCGGTTGGCAACAGAGGCGAAGGGGAGAATCAGGCTTGAAGGGGATGCAACTGCACAGGCGTCTACCGATCGGGGGAGAAGAAGAAGAAGCACTACCGTAGGGGCAATGGCCATCGTGGAATCCATGGGGAAGAAGGGGTGCAGCCACTGCAAGGGGCGTCTGACGTTGGCGGGGAAGAAAGGGTGTAGCTTGTCGTCTTGGTCGTGGTAGTAAGGGAAGAAAGGGTGCAACCAAAGCAGAACCGGGGCTCGTCGTCATTGGTTGTGGTAGTTTGGCAGAGATGAGTCGCAGACTCGCAATCTCGACTTCGATGGGGACTGATCGACGGGCGACGACATCTGGCGGTTGCAGAGAGATGGACATGGGAGATGGGGACGGCTCGACGAAGATGACTTCTCAACTTCTCGCAGTCACAGAGAGAGACAAAGCTCAGAGAGGGACAGGGGAGCCGGGACAGGGTTCCTGGGATGGCTCGATGGTGACGATTTCTCCGCTTCTCGCAGTCGTAGAGAGAGTCGGAGAGGGACAAGGGAGAAGGGACGAGGATGCTGGGACGAGGCTCGTGGGAATGGGAGGGCTTAATGACTTATAAAAAAATATATATTAATGTAGGGCTGGGGTCAACCCGATTTTGATGGCTACTAATTTGGGTTTGAGTTAGGCCCGGTCTCATCGGGTTTGGGTCGGAATTTTTGAGTTTAAACCCTGCTAAAAATTGGGATTGGGGGGTCGGGTTTAGGTTGAACCCAGCCCAAGTTGCACCCATAGATGCAACCATTTTGAAAATGGCTGCATTCGCTCCTATTAAAAAAATTAATTAATAAAAATATAATTTTAAAAATGATGAAAGTGGTGTGTTCTTTGAGTTTTAAATCATATTAATTTGTTAATTATTTATTATTGAAACCATTCTGAGATTGCTAAACCCAATTAAATTATATATAATTTTATATGTTAAAGTATATATTATTATTTAAATATAAAATATATTTTTAATGATATAAAAAGAATTATATAAGAATATTTTTATTAAATTATTAAATTATTAGATTTTAACTATATATGGCTTAATAAATTATTTATATAGACATTTTTTATTTTTTCTTTAAATGGGGCTAGATGCTGTCATTTTCAAAATGACTTCATCTGATGGCGGGCCAGATGCAGCTATTTTGAAAATTTTTGCATCTGCTCTTGTTTAAAAAATTAATAAATAAAAATTATAATTTTAAAATTGATGAAAGTAGTGTATCTTATGCATTTTAAATCATATTAATTTTTAATTTATTTACTGTTGAAACCATTTTGAGATCAATAAACTCAATTACATTATATATAATTTTTAATATTAAAGTATATATTATTATTTAAATACAAAATATATTTTTAATGATATAAAAAGAATTATATAATAATATTCTTATTAAATACTGAAATTATAAATTTTTATTCCAATAAGGCTGAATAGTTTTTTTGGTATAGATTTCTTTTTAAAAAATAGGGCAGATGCAACTATTTTAAAAATGGTTGTATTTGGCTCCCTCAGACACTGCCACTTTCGGTAGCCCCCCTTAGACGCAGCCAACTGAAAGTAGCTAAATCTAAGGGGGCCCAGATGCAACCATTTTTAAAATAACTACATCGGGTCTCATTTAAAATAATATTAAATCAACTTGAATTTGTAAACATGATGACAGTGGGGTATTTAATGTATTTTAAATCATCTTAATATATTAAATATTTATTATTAAAATTATTTTGAGATCGTTAAACAATATTACATTATATATAATTTAATATATTAAATTATATATTATTATTTAAATATAAAATATATTTTTTAATGATATAAAAAGAATTATATAACAATATTTTTATTAAATCATTAAATTATGAATTTTTATCCCAATATATGGCTTAATACTTGAATTTGGTATCATTTTTTTTAAATGGGACCAGATACAACCATTTTGGAAAATGGCTGCATCTACTCTTGTTTGAAAAATTGCTAAATTAAAACAAAAATGTAAAAATCATGAGAATGGTCTAGGGCTTTTGAGTTCCTTTTTCCTATTTTTAAATAAATCATTACACATTATATTATGTATATGTTTATTCTAATTATATACTATTAAATTATTTATCATTTATTATCATCAGAGCTTCTTATTTTTTCTTAGCCATTTAATTTTCATGTCGTTCATTTTATTATTGACAGTTGTTTTCTTCATTTCTCAATTTCTTGCCCACAATGACACTAAGATTAGCAGTTTAACAATCATGTTGTCAATACGTCAAAACACATATTGCTTCAAAAGAAATCAAGTTGCATAACATCTTCAATCGATTGTATTAAAACATTATCATAGTTTAAATACACTAAATTGAATCAAATTTATAAAGAAAGACAACAACTGATGATGTTAATAGGGTCAGTCGTCTGAAAATTCCTTAGAATCGGTAGAAGAAGAGGGCGGGTTGATTGGTGGAAAGGTGCCATAGATTTTGGCATTGTGGCCACATGCTCACAGACAAGAATTAACTCTGCAGGGATAGACCGACTTTCAGTTGTTTGCGTTTGGTCCAAGTTAGATGAAAAATTCAAATTATTAATGACAATCTATTCATATTTGTTAAAAAATAAGAAAAATGCAATAGATAAGCCTTTTGATTAACAAATAAGATTATTGATAAAAATATGTTAGAATTTAAATAAAATTATTATTAATAAATTTATTTTATTAATAAATAAGATTCATTATAGAAAATATATACAATAATATAAAATATAGTTATTATGAATAGACAAAGTTAATGTTAAATAAAAGGAAGACAACATAGAGTACAATTAGAAAAAGGTAAATATAAAAAGGAATCAAAAGATAAAAATTTTAATACAAAAAGGCAAAAAAATCACAAACGACAAAGAAAACTACAGAATTGAAGCAGAATAATTTCCACCCATTTTGTTACTAGAACTCATATACAAAGGTGAAATTAAATAATTGCTTATGTTGAATATATTTTAGTATTGATATATCATGTTATAATTATTTTAAATATCACTTATTTATAAAAATAAATAAATAAAATTCTAATAAAATCTAAAATAAATGATGTTATCATATGAATACTTTTACTATGGATATAAATCTTTAGATTGTGAAGAGACATGTCGTATTATATATAATCTAAACTTTTAACTATATATTTTATTATTAGATAAATATAAAATAAAATATCTTATAAAATAAATAATCTAATCCATTGTATGTTCTATCATTACATAAAAAATTACTTAAAACAACCATCTAAAGAGATGAATTTAAGGAGAGGCTTGGGCGCCGCGGCGCCATCTATGCTGGTTGTGAGACATTTTCTCTAATCCGCCTTGCTAATATTAAAAAGATAAACTCCCGCCCGCCCGCCCGCCTTGCTAATATTAAAAAGAAAAAACTCACACCCGCCCACACCCCATTCCCAAACACATCTCCCTAATACCTCTCCAATTCGGAGACATTTTCTCTCGGTAAGAGGGAAAGGGGAGATGGAAGAAGGAAAAAAAATGTTACAAGGATAATTCGATGGAGGGTTCGAAGGCCTCAGGCAATGTCGATCGTCCGATTGGATGCAAGAAACAAGAATCACTGATAGAGGTTCGTGTTAAGAGGGAGAGCTTGCAGGCCGTTCTCGAGCGATGCCAGAGTGCCCTCGATTTGCTGTAGAACACCGATGATGATGAAGGCGGTAGCTTCGAAGGCGACAACCCCAACCCTTCTGATGAGATCGACAATGATTCTTCGTCAATGTCTTCTCAATGTAGCAGTAGTGGTGACTCCAACGTTGTTGTGGTAAGAGCATTCTACCTGATCCGTGTGTCTTGAATCTAGGGTTCTGTTTCGACCAAGGCTAGGCTTTCCTGGTGCAGAATCGCACCTAATCGGAAGGGGCTTGTTTGGATTCTGCATGGGACTTCGGCCGTTGTTGGAATTCTGTGATGATTTTGCTTTTTGAAAAATTTAGATTGTTACTATCACAAAAAATTATGACTTTTTTTTGGTTAATTTCTTTTCAATGAGAAAGATTAGCACTTTCTAATGGAATGGATATTATGAGATAAAGATCTACAAGGAAGATGGCCGGGTTGCTGCTCGAGTAGCATTATAGTTTATGACGAAACAACTATTCCAAGAGCCCCATCTTCTCAATATGCTACAGGAGCAACAGTTTCCGCGACTCTGGCCACACCTTCAAAAGGTATTGTTTTTCTCGCCCCATGTACCTACGCTGTAAATTTTGGGCCTTTCTCCCCTGCTATAATTACTTGTTAGCTTATTGTACAATAACATAACATTTCTTTGTTGGATGAATTCCTCTTTCTGGTGTACTATTCTGCATTGTGATTTTTGAATGTTATTCATTTTCAGAAAGAACTAAAGGTGCATTTGTTATTTCAAACATTTTTCATGAATGGATGTTAGTCATTCTTAACATTTTTCTTATGCAAGTAGGTTTCTTGGGAAGATGTGTTCCATTGGATGTGGCCACTTTTCACAGAGGAAGTCGCAATTATTTGAATCTAAGCCCTTGGCCTATCATGGTTTATTCCTAGAAAACATAAACCTTGTTTAATTAATAATTTATTGTCAAATATTTTTTAAATTCATTTTAAAAATTTAGAGACTGAGAAAGGCTTCATTTGATTAATCCGACCAATTATTGAAATGCTATTTTTCAAAAGCATCTATGCTTCCAATCAAGATTATTTTTTATATCACAGTTAAATGGGTTAACTAATATGATGGTTAGCTTTGATTTAATCAAAAAATAATATTGGGCCTAAAATGTAAAGTCAACACAACTGTTTGTTTGAGGTTTATTGTTTGTATTTTTGGTCTCAAACCTTTTACTTTCATATTGATTACAAGATCCAGTAACAGGATTTCCCACGTGGCATGATTGGCCAGAATCAACACTTCTTTTGTAAGATTCAAATACTCATTTTCTTGTCAAATTATTATTGAAGGTTGCATCCTGGATCAAGCTAAATGATAGGAAAGCTAAATTTTCTAGTACTAAAACAGTTGGAAGGGGAAAAATAAGTTCATCGATTAATAACTTAAAAGAGTGTCTAATGGTTCTCAATTCTAATCTAGTCAAGCTCATAGTTTGATAGTATATATTACATTATTCCACATGCTGTTGAAGGGGAAGCCTAATGCCTAAACTCTATGGCTATGCTAACTGGAGCATGCATTTTCCATGTTATGCATCCCACTATTAAGATGTGACTTTATGTTGTTCATTGCTGCCTCTTTCCATGCTGTTGCAATGCAGTCACTGGTAGATAATACTTATTTCAAAAGTGTTGTGCAAGTTTTGTGATACAACAGAGAATTTATTAAATTATCTTGTTGCATCACAAAGAGTTTTTAAATTACATGCCGCTAGCACCAACATTGTATATTACCTTCTTTTCCTAGTCTTAATATCTGAAGTGTTTTCTCATATGCATTTTCTTTATCAGGTATGGTTTTAGCAAGGAGGTTGTAGAATGCCCAGGTATGGTTTCACTAATGTTGATCCTTCTCCTCAATAAGAGATGGTTTAATAACAAGGTTGATTGTTCAATTAAGAAGATTATACATGTAATTAAGACATGCTTGCACCAGACAAGTCTTGATGCAATTTGCCTCCAGAATAGCAACTAGCCAAATGGATGTTCCTCAAATCCCATTGGGACTTTTAAACGGCATTTAGAAATCTGGGTTTTTCATTGAAAGGTCCTACATGCAACGGCAGAAGAGATATGCAAGGACTAATAAACAATTTTTTATATATTTTCTTGCTAGAATGGGCTTTTGGCCTTTCATATTGTTTGAGACTTTAAACTCTTTACTTCTGAACATCATCTCCCCCATTGTCTGCCCATCAACCAGAACACTCTCCATGGTGACCAAATCTATTATGTTGAGCTCGGCAATTCCAACATGATGCAGTCCTTGATAGACCTTGAGTTTTGCTCACTCATCAATAGGCAAGGAATCCCATTTGAGTATCCAAGTGCAAACTGTCCCTGGCCCATAAGTTCCAGTCAATCCATATGAGGCACTACAATGAAGCCTTTCTCCTCCATGTTGAACAGGACACGGATTGGTGGTGAAGCTCCTCCTGTCATTATAGGCACCTTGTGAGGGAGCTTCTTCTGCATAGCTGGGGGCGCATGAATGATCTTGTTCATATTTTCCTTTTGAATTGGATACTATTTTTCTTTTATAATTCATATTGAGAGGTCTCGAATTGTGAGTGACCCTTATTATTATATTCATCATTGTATTTTATTTTGGTAGATGTCGGATAACTATTCACTATATTTGTTTAATTATTATTTGGTATGCCTAATTGTTGATTTACACTTCACATGATGCATCTTAATTTTTGGTTGTTGATGTTTATCTAATTATTATAGTAAGAACAGGTATCATAATTAAAATTATCACATATGGAAGAAAATTAGTTAATTATATCAAATGCAACAAATCAATAATTTGCTATATTTAGACAAATGCAATCATTTCATCAATTGTTACATTTAGGCAGATGCAATAATTTAAGCAATTGTTGCATTTAGGTAAATACAACCATTTTAGCAATTGCTGCATTTAGGCGGATACAACCATTCGAGCAATTGCTGTATTTAAGCAAACACAATCATTTGAGAATTTGCTGTGTTTCGGCAGATGCAGCAAAATGAATAGTTGTTGCATTTAGGTAGATGCTATAATTTAAGCATTTGCTGTGTTTAGGCGGATGCAATCATTTAAGCATTTGCTGCTTTTAAGCAGATGCAACGAAATAAATAGTTATTGTATTTAGGCAAATGAAACCATTTGAGCAATTACCATATTTAGGCAAATACAATCATTTGAGTAATTACTACATTTAGGTAGATGCAGCGAAATTCACAGTTTGTTATATTAAGGCAGATGCCATGAAAGTGACAATTGTTGCATTTGTCTAGATGAAGCAAATTGAGAAATTGTTGTGTTTGCCCATATGCGATGTGAGAGATGTAACCAGTTGGCAATGAATTTTTTTTATTGCATCGGATCTAATATAGCCAAATTTTAACCAAATGAAGCCAAAATGTTGGTTGCATTTGGTCATTTTTGTTGTAGTAGTTGCAACAAAAGCTAGTGATTGCGGCAGAGTCCTCTGATTCTAGCGTTTATCCCAGTACGGCTGGCTGATCGGGGCCATCCATTCAGAGGGCCTTACTTCCCTGAAAAAGTGATGGGCTTAGTAAAGGATCGTGGGCTCGTCACTGATTCGCAAACGCCTGAACCGTTGATATGTTAGCTCACTTGAAGGCCCATTAATTTGGTACCGATCTCAACCGTCCACATACACAATGCTTTGAAACAGACGGCTGTGAACTGACAAGGAGTCCTTGGGTAACTGTGTCGTGGGTCCTCCTAGTTGATTGGGGAAGACGAATGAGGAAAAAAATAAAATCATCTCCGGCGGGGAAAGGCTGGAAATGCTTTTCGCCCATGTAAAATGCTTCCACCTTTTTTGTCCGCATGTGGCCAAAAGGCCGTTCGAAGTCCTGACATCTGACGCTCTCTCGTCTTAATCAGCCTTTACCCATCTCCATACACGCACGATGGCACCCTTGCTGACCTGGCACTTTTATTAAAATCTGGACTGTCCATCCCGCAGGAAACGCGCTATTCTCATCACGTGCCATTGTAAAAATTCGTATGCTAGATTCCTTCAGTCGCGTCGAGTAGGAGAGTAGAAAGATGCGAGGCAAATATAGGATATAATAATTGCACGTAACATGAATAAAGAAAGTGATGGTGAAGCGTGTAGCTATGGTGCGAGGGCACAGCAGATCGCTCTCATCGAGGCCCCTCTCTTTTTAATAACCACCACCACTAATGCCTTCTCTCTCGTCTTGATTGCAGTCCAAGAAGCGGCATGGCTGGAGCACATTCAAAATGGCACATGCGTCATTATTCATAATATTTTACGTATTATTAACTTTTTTGACATTTTAAATTATTTAAATTAGATATTTAAAAAGACCGCACTAAATAAAGATTATATATTTATTATAAAATAAACAACCAAACCCCTCCCTCGCATCCGCGTTCCGAACATCGGCCGCTTCTTGGATTCTCCTGGCGGCACCCTGTGCCCTCCCATGTGACTCCGTTTCCCAGCTCTACCTACTCGCGGGACTAGACATTCATCTCCTTGCCCTACACGCACCACTGCTCACACGCATTACCTAGTCTCCTAATCACAATGCATTTTCAGTTCCAAACCTTTCTCCGAAGTGGGGTCCATTGTAGACGATTAATGGGTCGGAGGGAGGGGAAATGGGTTAGCAATCCTTTATTGCCGTCCATAAATGCATTTTTTGTGAACTGCATTAGAAGTGGGGAAAGATTCTCCACGATGGTAGGATTTGGGGAGCAGAGTAATAAAAAAGGATAAAGTAATTCAGCGGTCCAAGATACCTAAAATCATTTTATCTTGTTTTTTATTACCTATATCTAAGTAAGACTAGTTTTATATATATATAAAAAAAAAACTTCCCCGCTCATTCACAATGGTAAAGCTGTCTAAAGCTCTTACACATGCATGGCTGTCCTACACGTGCAGTATGGATCTCTCAGGCCATCGTGGGCCATAACATCATGCATGCATTTGCAAG
>JAYJMB010001963.1:0-43059 GCA_036873735.1 Pouteria campechiana
GTAATTATTTTCAAACCTCGTGACATTTTACACTTGCATATTTATATATTATTTACAAATACTAATACATAATCTTGAATTGATTATATGGCAAATGGTAGAACTTATATGGCATGGAGACCCCAATACTCAGGCTACTAGCAGTTCGAATTCTAAGTCAAACGGTGTCTTTATCACCATGTGAGCGAAATTGGAGTATATTCTCCCTCATTCATACCCAGAGAAGGAATAGATTAAGGTATGAAAAGCTCAAGAAGCTTATTTTCTGCCATTATAATATGAGATTATGGGAGAGGATACAACCAAATGAAAATAAAGAGCCCGATGACCCTCTAGATCTGATGATGATTGGGTAGCACGCACACATGAAGGAGGATGATATCAGGGAAGATCCATTGTATGAATGACTTCGATCAGAAGATCTAGATGGACAAAATGGAAAGCTAGCAGAAGCTATTGCCCAAGAAGCCAATGCAAAGGGTGTAGATGTAGAAGGGGTGCTACACCGAGAGCGGACTCCAGAAGAGGCATTTGATCCATTATCTAAATCTCAGACCCAGTTGACTGCTAAGGTAGCCTCAAAGATGTCTTAGTAAGTGTCGAGTACTTCTTCCTCGTCAAGAACATAGAGCAGCAACAATGATACTGGTGGTGGTGGTGATGATGATGATAATGGTGGTGGAGGTAGTAGTGGCATTGGTAGAGATGGCTCATCACACCCGCAGAGTCAAAGGTCATTTAGCCAATTTACTTGCGAGGAGAGGTATACGCATGCTACACAAGATGAGGAGCATAGAGCACGCCCTCCAATCAGGCGATATAAGAGAAGATCTGAAACTAGGAAAGGTAAAGAGCCAATTGAGGATAACACGCTTGCAAGTAGTATGGCATCATGAATTTAAGTGGCAATAGAGAGGAGTCTTTCTATGGGCTAGATCCTTTATCACATTCATATCCATATGAATGGTCAGATAATTCTAGATGGAATCACAATAATCTATCGTATCAGCCATCTTAGCTCAACTCGGCCTCAAATTACATCCAACCATATGGGTATCCATTATCAGATTACCTAGACAGTTGGCCTCAAATTACATCTAACCATATGAGTATACATCATTAGATTACCCAGAAGTGGAATAGAATCATCGACTTCTTATTCCCTTTTTAGCTTTCCGTTTCCATATGCGTATGAGTCTACACATCAACAAGATGACGATGAAGTTGAGGAACCTAAACGACACTCCACTTGATATTAAGGTAAGGCTGTAAGAGTTGTTTTTTAGTTTTAATTTTCAAAATACTACCTTGTATTTTTTTATTTTTTTTATTTTTGTATATCTGTGACTTAGTATGAGATATATAATATTTTTTCTTGCTAAGATTTACACTCCTTCTGTCAGCCTATATTTATTTCTCATTTGTACATTCATTATTCATATAATAGTGGCTTTTTTTAATCCAATTTTTTGCCCAAATTGTGTGTTTATATTTATCATAATTTATTACAAAGTTTCATTAAATTTTTTTTATTTTTTTTCTAATTTTTTTCTATTTTACCGATAAACTTCCCGGAAAAATGATAATATCTCCGATAAAAACGACAATATCTTTTTTCAGGCCACTGATAAATAGGTATTATCGATAATACGAACATTATGATATAAATACCAGAAAACATAGTAGAACCATAAATTAATGGTAATTTAAATTTTGGTGGAATTAGGGATAATTAAGAGAATTTTCAAATCAATTATTGAGCCCGAATTGGTACTAAATAATACAATAGGTAGATTTGAATGTGAATCTAAATCAAAACAGTTGGTAAATTTAATAGTTTTAATTAATTTTAATTTAGATGTAGCTTGCGCTAATTTGGAGTTTTTACATAAATTAATTGATTTGGCTAAATTAAGCTAATGAGATGAATAAATAAACTTTTCAATGTGATCCATAACAAATTAACATTTTCAGCAAAGATTAATTAGGGACAATTATGTGTAACTAGGCACTAACTAGGAAAATTAACAGAAACAGATGAATTGGCAAAATGCGATCTAATTTTATAAACACTTTGGGATTCATAGGAAGCTTTCAACACAAATTTTATAAATTATAGATTATACAGATTGATTAATTAATTACTAGGATAATACAAACACCATCACATGTGCATGCTTAACTAATAGACTTATTTGTGGCCTTGTGCCCAATGTTGCAAAGCCTCCCAAGTTATATATGTTCCTCTCCGCTAAACTTGTGTGTCCTTCACATATATTTATTTCCATTATTTCTTAAATATCGACATTTAAAGTAATGTTTTTAACTGTATATATATATATATATCTTAATTTATTCCGGAGTTTATTAAAAAATTATTTGTTTTTTATATTTTTAATTTATCTTTATTTTAGATATAAATCGTGGCAATGAAATGAGTATCATCTTACCCTAGTTGCCAAGGTTGGAATTCAGATTAGTTCCAGTTCAAATTAATAGTTCACAGTTTGATGGTTCTCAAAACCTCACAAATTTCCATTGTTGGTTCATCCATCAATCTATTTTCAATTTAGGTTTGCCACATTAGGGTAAAAACAGGAGTGAATGCTCATTATGGCCATGCAATTCATAGACTAGTCAAATTTTAGAATGATCAACAAAGGGCAGAAGAAACATTCAATAACAACTTTAGCTATATCACTTAAGACCAAAAAAGGTGTAAATAAGCTCAAGAGATCAAAAGATCAGGCTAGAATAATGTCAAATTACAGTAGTGGCATGAGTAGAGTAGTCTCATCTTGTGAGACATCTGGGAATATAAATAAGATTTTATTAATAATCCTAAATTATAGAAGTGGCATCAGTAACAAGTTGAGTTCACATATTGTTTTTAACTCAAACAATACTGGCAGTGGATTCTCAAGATGCAGCTGTCAAAAATGAAAATATTCACGCAAAGAATGAACTTGTTAATAGAATCAAGCATAACACGTGGTAGATTTCTTCATTTGAGGAAGAAGAAGAAAAGAAGGCTGGTAATAAGCTGAACAGGGAGGCATCATCAAAAATTTGAATATGGCTCCCAGTCAAACAAGCCCCGACCAGAGAGTGAAATCTTGGGCTAGAATAAACCAAGGCCAACCAGTCACTGTGCACATTAAAATAAACAAATAATAATAATAATAACAATCTTATCATGCATTCAGATATTGTATTGTTGTTTTAGTTTTAAAACACTCGGACTGTGAAAATTGAAATATTAATGCAATGTGGGTCCATTAAAAATTTTCGCAAGTAGATATTGATAGAATGTGATTCAGATTAGAGAAAGTGCATGGTGAACAAAGGTTACTTCTGATACCTAATGGACATAGGAATGTAGTTACCTTCCTGCAATCTCCTGGTACGTGCTGGTGATTATGAAATCTGAATTGTTCATCGCAATTAAATCAGCAGTAAATTGACATGAAAAGTGGTATTTGTCCTCAAATTTCCTCCAATATATATCTGAATCTGGATATTTGGTTTTCTCCAATGCATGTGCAATCGTGCACTGTAAAAATCAGATGGAGCAAGCATGACAAAATACAAAATTATATCAATGTTGGCAACAATGAGCTTATACAGTTTAAATAGCAAATAAAATCTGGCAAACCTGTGTGATTCCTAGTTTATAAGACAACAATGAGGCAACAAGATTTCCATCACTGTAGTTGCCAATGATCAGATCTGGAGGACCATGCAACTCGGCTGCAATTTCACTTGCTACATCCTGAGAACAAGATAGACTGTCAAGGCATGTTTAAGGAACTCCATGCATGGATGGAAAAAACAAAGGAATGATTTTCATTAGCAGATGGCAAATGGATTGTATTAATAGACAAAGGCACTAGTACACTTGCCAAACGTCTGAACAGGCATTCATGTGTGCCACTTTCCTTACCGTACATTTGTCAATAGAATAACATCACTTATTCATCTTGTATGAAAAACAAACATCAAAGGTTCACACATCTGATTAGAATTTTGCAACTACAACCTTGCAACATAATGCATCAGAGATCATTGTGAAACCTTCTTAGACAAACCATAACAACTCAGATTGCAAAGAAACATTCTATCATTAACACTTGCATATGGAGGACCATTTCCAGGAAACAGTGTCATGATTTGGGGATTAAACTCTACAGCTCACAATAAACTGAACCAAGGATCAAACTTTACCTGTGTAAAGGTCTCTAAATAAGGCCATACATCAAACCTTGAGATCCATTTACGGAGAATCCCATTCTTTGTTCTAAATGGAACCCTCAAAATATGGGTGTGTTCTGTCCCAATGATTCTTTCCAAGCGTTGGTTGCATGTTGTCCCTTTAGCCTCGGGTATTAACCGCGTCACCTTACATCAGCAACATTACTAGTATAAGGTGTAAACCAAAAGACAGTAAGTCACAAGGAATAAATCAGAATAAACATAAGACACAATAATGTAGTGCATCCTGTGGTTCAAATTAGGGGATCAAGAGCGAGGCTCAGTAATTCCTTAAAACATAAAGAAAATGACAAAAGCAAAAGCAAATCGTAAAAACTCAGCCCATTCTAAAATATATTCACCACAAGAATTCTTGGAGTAACATCCAGTCCTTGATTTTTTATTCTTGAAAGCATCTCTTTCTCCAAGGCACGGACTTGATCCAATATGTAGACAATCTGTGCATAGGTAGTATGTAAGAATCCATACCAATAGCTAAAACAGAACAAAACTGGGAAAAAGTAAAGACACAACAGCAGTACTCAGAAATAGTTCAGCAAGTCCAACAGAATGGACCTACTAATCAAGAATTATGAGACATTCCCAGCATGAGAATTAGAGCTCCAACAATGCATGGAAGCTTAAATAAAAGGAAAAATTCCCCATCTTCATGGGTATTATAAAGGAATTGACTGTTGGGCTTCAAAAATTTACCTGGCCCCCAGTGTCAGGTAGACCCAATACATTAGCTTGACCGAAGTACCCATGTGGAGAAAGAATGACAACATTAAACACCATTGGTATTCTCCCAAGAAATGTTTCCAAAGTAGAGGGGTCAGGTGCCTGAAGTATATCCAAGAGAAGATGTATCATCTCCAACGCTCGTTGAGCTGAATCACCCCAGCCCTTCTCCAATCCCATTTCTTGGAGCCTGCACAGAAGGGTAAACAGAGGAAATACATTCAAATAAAAAATTAATATGTCATATCTTCAACACAAACTTTGTATGTCATCAAAAAATTGCAAATGCATGTATGAGAAGGCCTATATATTGCTCACATGATAGGATTCTAATCACATATCATTTGAGCAGTGATCCTGAAATTTATGCTGGGAGTAAGGATATAGTTACTTACGAATATGCAAAGTCAGCAAAGGGTGTATCGGGTGGCAGCCTAGATAGATATTCCTCTGCCTTCGCCAAAGCAGACTGAAGTCTGGATAAGCTATGTATCCTTTCATTTAGCATCATCACCTGCATATCATATTTATTTATTTGTTGTATTAAACTATAAGAACTAAATCAAAAATAAATATAAGAAGGATGTCTTCCTACCTTTACAGATCTTGGCTTTAGGAACAACATAGAGAAATTGTAATGAACATGTTCATTGATATAGTCTACCAATTGATAGCGCAAGTAAGATCTACACCAGTAAAATTTCTATCTTCAAACTCACCAACATAAAAATAAACAAAATATTCACTCAGTTTAACGAAAAGACTTACATTGCCCTTGTATTTATGTTGTCGAAGAAAGTCAAGCAAGGGTTCCAAACAGTCCCTGCTACGGAATAGCATCGAGGAAAGGTGACGATTAAGGAATTGAACACCATTACCAATCGATGATGATCGGGTCGGTCGTGGAAATGATGCATTGAAAGGTTCAAAGTCCAGCTCAAGTGGGAATGGATCATTATATCTAACACAAAAAATAAAATATAGCAGAACTCATTGCAATTGTCCAATCTGAATGCACAAAAAGAAGATGCACATAATCATAAACAAAATACTTAGAAAGCTAACTTCAAGTAAAGAGATGTTCAGTATTGACTTACTGTCCATCAACAAGCTCTTCTTTGAACTTCAGGTATTCTGATACACTCAACTGCTCAACGCTGAGTTCATAAACATTGACTCGGACGTATTCCCACACTCCAGGCCTTGGGCGGACAGCAATAGCTACATACGGAGGCACAATTATAGCTTCCTACATAAGA
This sequence comes from Pouteria campechiana, assembly GCA_036873735.1. Taxonomy (NCBI): domain Eukaryota; kingdom Viridiplantae; phylum Streptophyta; class Magnoliopsida; order Ericales; family Sapotaceae; genus Pouteria; species Pouteria campechiana. Next base: position 6,252 of record JAYJMB010001963.1, read on the forward strand.
AAATGGATACATTATCATTCTAATACATTCTACCAAAGCACTATGATCCCAGGTCCCAACAACATTAATCAGGAGGTTCAAAGTACTGAACACTCAGGTAAAAATAGTTGATGAACACTGAGGTAAAAATAATTGCATTAACCACTTGATCATAACTCGCTGTTTACATTTAAAAATTGAATGGGAACAGGCATACCAACCAGAAGTGATGGATGACCTACTTTATGCAATGGGCAGCCAGTGATCCATCAGTATCGTGACTCTAGTATCTTGTGCAAATCACAGTTCCCCACGTCCAAGGGCATAACAAGCCTCTACGATGTTTCCCCAGTAAAAATTAGACCGATCCGCGTATTGTAAAGACAGCATCGTTGTACCAAAGGCATAAAAAACTCACAATATAAACTTTGCACTTTGATAGACATGGAAACACCAGATCAATTGGTCTGGTCTATCAAGTCAGATCAAACGACCGTTCAAAATCATGCTGATCAGATGATCCTAATATTGTCCACATTCAGCTGATACTTACTCGCCAATCAAAACCATCATTTGTAAGAAACAAAAAAGATCCAACTTCGAAAGAAACCCAATTGTTACATCAACAGTCTTCGAGGGTGGGGGGTGATTGTGTGGATGCCATTCATCTACCCAAATCCTACTTGGCCAGATGGCACATTTTTCCTGCGTAACATCGATGCAAAAGGATTGTACAAAATACGCATCCACCAAATCAGGGTCTACAGCAACAAGGGCATTAACAGCTATAGCAACAAAGCTAACAACATCAATGTGAGGGTTATCTGAGAAACAACGATTTTGAAACTCGGCCACCTGGACAGGAGTGCCAGATTCATGAAAATCACACAATCGAAAATCCGCGCCATCACCTAACCGACAGTTAATACGCTGCTAGAAGATGCAAAACACCCGAAAGAAATCTTCTAAGACAATCCATCATCCAAAACAGACATCACGCCATGAACTAGTTTGCAAACGGCTCTCAGCAAGCTCACCTGAGCGGCTTTGATGATTTCGCTGAAAGGCCCTTCGGCGATCTTGTGCTTATCTTTATCGCCTGCGATCGCGTTGGAGAACTCGTCGAGCAGATGATGGCGCTGCAGCATCCCCTTCCCTTGTGCAACATACCTACACAGCGAAATCTCCAGTTCGGGCCATGTCCGCCAATTCCAGCGAGAAATGAAGAGCGAAATCGGAAAAATCGAAGAAGAGGAAAGACCTGGAGAGAAGGGAGACCAGCTCGTTGCGGTGGTCGGCGAGCGTGTCCTCGACTCGCTCGCGTACGCTGGGGATTCGGGAGAGCTTGGGGGTTGTCATGGCACCAGTGCAGGTGATGGATGAAGAAGGCCTAGGAGTAGAATAGCAAGTTATGAGTCGAACTCTGAACGCGATGTCTATTTATAGAAGCCGATACGAGTTTTAGTTAATTATTTATTGATGCGATGCTATTCAGTTTGGATAGGATAAGATGTGGTGATCGGGAATGCTTTATTTGTTCCTTGGGGAAAAAACAGAGTTGGGAGTTTTCATTCTCCGGTCGGTATGAGAAATCGCCAGCCTCTGGTTTTATAAGGCGGAAATGGTGGACTCGGTACACCTCTGGAGTAGTGATTCGATTTTAGACTCGCAGGTTACGCGGCGTGCACGGGCTGGCCAGTTCTTAGTTCGGGCTGGCCGCTCCTCTCTGTAGTTTCCCGGCGGAGAAAAGCATTCTCTGGTCCGCTGCCGGACAAAATGAGGGCGGCTTTTTGAGAAATGCTGACGGAAGATCAATAGCGTCCATCGGTTGATATGTCAAAATCCATATTTACAAATAAACAAAGAAGAACGCTTTCTCTTGTCCTACACACGTGTAGAGCAAATGGAAAGCCATTCATTCAATCTGTCGAGTTTAGCCAACTGCCCTGCCGATTAGCCGCGTGACCAGGGAAGCGCATCCAATGTCGAAAACTCCCGCGCAGCCTCATCCATGTTGCAGCCGGATGTTACGTCCTTGGATATTCGATCTGTTGGAAATTCTTTGAAGTAAAATTTATGTATCTAGATCCCGTAAAATTTTAATTAATAAAAAAGTAATATATTAGCTTTCTAATAATTATTTTTTATTTGATCACATCATTTTTTCTTTTTTCTTTAATTTTTCATGTTTTTTTCCTCCACCTCTTCCCCCCTAGCCAACAAACCCCAATACTATGGGCCATCTCATGTGACAAAATATACAAACCCAGTTTTAAAATTGCCTACATCTTCCTTTAACCCTGGAAAAATATAGTATAAATAGTTTATGAAATTAATTTAATATATAAAATATTTTAGATGTTATTTTTGTTAAGATTTTATACCCTATATTCTGAAAAAGTCCAGTGAGCTTGCGAATGTAGGTTGAGTCTAAATGAGTTTATGTTGGAAAGCGCACTAAGAATATTATATATTATTATTTTAATTAGTGATTCTCAAAGTGGGAGAATTAAAGGGATGGATGTGAGTCTATCTTCGTATATTTTTATAATCCGATTTTTTCATAAAATATTGTTTCTTTGTACTATGGTTTTATCTCTTAGGTTAACGAGTATTCTATATAAATCTTATACCTCTTGTGTATAATTATTTATCCCTTGAGCTGTGTGTAGATGTTCTTGTGTTATGAACTGACTCGGAATTGGCATGGAAGCTTCCACAATAATTTTAAAATATAATAAAAGGTCAAGGAAAAAATCGAATGGTGAATATAAATGGTAAAATCATTTACTTATTTAAATGTGACTCAAAATTTTGATTTATCGGGCAAAATTATAAAGCATAATATCATGTGCATCTGGTAAAATTACAAGAGTATTTATCGGTGAAAACTTTTCATTTATAATTGTTAACTGAAAGGCCCTTATAAATGTTTCACAATTGATTTATTTTCAAAATTCCATGACCCAGGCTTTCCTCTTGCAAAGGACAATCGGCGTGCGGGGGCAGATGTGGAATGTGGGACCACCAGACTTTATGATTTATATTTAGTCGTCGAATGGGGAGCTGATTCCTGGATCGCCCGTCGTTTTAGTTTATTGATGCGAATCATGTGATGGGTGCAAAGTGCTAATCCCGCAGTCGTCCAATCAATATCCGATCGCCACGACGAAAAGAAAACCTGCCAACAGCCCGCCCACCGGCACTCATGACTCCATTTGCTTTCTCCTTTTCGTCCATCCTCAATGGAAATGGAGGAGCCCACATGATGTGGATGCCTCCTTTCATGGTGCATTGTTTCTAGTAGGGTCGGGCTCAACTGAGCCCGACTAACCCAACCCGTAATTGGTCAGTGTAGGTTGAGAAATGTGGAACCCCAGCGATACAGATAGAATTGAACCCGTCCTGATTATATATATATATATATATATATATATATATATGATGTGTGTGTGCATGCATTCTTTTTGTATTTCTATATTATAGCTTTTAATCTGTTATTCCTTGTAGATGTTATACTCATGCTATATGCATATAAGTCATATAATGTTATATAACTAGAATTTGAAATAAAATTTGATAACCAATTATAATCATGAAAAAAATGTATAGTAATTGTTTACTTTTTCATTTAAAAAAGAAATCTTTAACATATATGGTTACTCTCAACTAAATGTTAGTTTATTTTTGTAATCAAGATTGGTTCAATGGTTGAGATAAGGAGTCTTAGCAAAATATAAGTTTTAATTTTTTTATTTTTTAAATTATTAATCTTAGTAATTTAATCATAATTCTTTTAGATTTGCATAAGTTATATTAAAATATTAATAAAATTCTTGTAGAATAATATTTTAATAGTATTAAAATTAAAATTTTTATTTTAGTTACCATAAAATATGTATTTAAAAAATAATTAATAAATTAATAAAATTGAGAATATTAATTTAAAATTTTAACCACACTTGTTAACCCAAATTCAATCCAAATATATTCTTAGGGTTGGGTTAAAGTTATAAAAATTGAGTTAAAGTTAGGATTGGGTTGAATTTTTTCTAAATAGAGTTAAGGTTAGCTTAACTCAATCCAAGTAAATCCAACCCCATTTATACCAGGTTTCTATCAGGCATGAAAGGGAAAACGATGCATGTGTCCTATTTGGATCGGTGAAAATAAAAATAAAATAAAAAGTATATTAGTAATACCTTATAAAATAAATAGAAGTTTTAGAGAAAAATTGCTAACAATGAAGAGATAATAAAGTTAATATTATTTTAACAAATGTATATTACATTAAAAAATAAAAAATCATCTTATTAATAAGAGTTTTTCTTTGTGGATAACTAAACAGTCTAATATTTTTTAATTATTATTTTTATTTTTCTCAAAATATTATATATTTTATTTTTATACTCCTTTTTACATTATTAACTTTATTTTTTTAATTTTATTTTTTACTTCTTTTTTCTATTTATCCAAACTTTCTCCATTTATATCTAAGAGGAATGTGCATGAGCTCAGGTTTAGCCCAAACTGGCCCCGAATTTTGCTAGGGTTGAGTGGTGAATTTTTTTTTAAAATTCAAATTTGGTAGAGCTCGACCCAAACCCGACTAAATGATGGGTTCGGAAGGTATTTAGGGTTTGGGTACCCAAACCAGGTCACTATTAAAAAAAGAAATATTATTTATAAAAAATTTATATTTATTTCATCTTATTCTTTTTTATTTCTTTTTTTATCCTTGTGGTTAAACATGCTTTTAGATGATAGTTTGCTTTTATATATAAGAGATGAGAAGCTTACGTCACCCAAGCCTGTTTTGTGAAAAGTATTCCTAGTAATAAGTGCTAGCTTTTGGTTAAGATGATATTATTTATTATTCAAAAAGAGGGCACTAGAATCTACATATCTCAGTTGGGTCTTCTGCATTTTGCAAATGGAAATCATCCTTAGTGTATTTGGTTATAATGCGTCAATCAAGGAGCATTAAGAAGTCTCTCCATGTTAGTCAACTCTTAGCTGAGACAAAATATGTTTACCAACTTATTAATAAATAATGTGGCAATGATTGTTGGTCAATTAGATGCTACCACCAGTTACCTTTCTAACATTTGGAAACAAATCGTCTGCATTCATTGCATACCATATAGGAAGTATTTCTAGATTTTTTATCTACCCTTTAATATTTGGGGGTGTATTAAAAACCTAAACCCGAACTAAACTCGAAAGGTTAGGGTAAAGGCTAGGCAAAGGTTTTAAAAGTAGGGTTAGATTTAACGTTGGACACATATTTTACATATAAGATTAGGTTTGGGCAACTTTAAACTCGAATTGAACTTGGCCTATGCACACCCCTAAGATCCGAAAGGACCCTCATAATTCCTCACTGTGTAAGCACGTTACGCCAAGTGCTTATAGAAGAACCGTCTTGTTGTACAAGCTATATGGCCGTAGCATGAGAACATCAAAGAAGGGAAAAGTTTTGGGCCCACCACATATTTAAAAAATTGAAGTAACCCATTATATTTATTAACATACTAAAATTGATTGAAAATATAAATTGATCATTATAATAAAAAACTTTAAGATTATTCATGAATCCATTAAAAATGTATAATAAATTTTGCAACCTTAATACAGTAGATAGATATCTAACTACTTCATCCAAAGCATTGCTTATACATAAATGAGTAATTTAATCAAATTTTAAATAATTTAACTACTTATAATAATGAATTCAAAAGGGCTTTTTATGCTTGGCACATGATATAATATTTTCTTAAAGTGTAATATTGTCGTGAGTTTTCAATAAAATCAGTTTCTAATAATTTAACTAAATAACCAATTTAAAATATAAGGAATGGTTTGAATTGAATAAAAGTATCATAACACAATAAGAAAAATCACAAGATAAGATGGGAATTTTGGTGCATGGCTCACTGCTAAGGGGTTATTTGCATAAGTACTCCTAAGTTTTGACTAAACTGCACTCATCAATAAGTAACCTTACTTTTTACACACATGCCTTATAGGTTTATTCTGCTTTGCACATGTGCCCCAAGATTTATTCCATTTTGCACAAATGCTATTGATGTTAAAATCCATTAGGAAATGGCCATTAAATCAGCAAATGATGTTAAATTTGATGTAAATTAACAAAAATACTCTTGAAAAAATATATATTTTCAAAAAATATATTATAATTTAAAATTTAAATAAATAAATAAAAAAGAAATATTTGTTAAAAATAGATCTAATAAAATAAATTTTTTTATAAAATAAAAAAAAATAATTCTGTATATTATAGAGTTATGAGTTATTTGGAGAATATTTGTTAATTCATATCAAATTTAAGATGGTTTATTAATTTAATGATCATTTTCTATCAGACTCTAACGCCGAGAGCACTTGTGTAAGATGAACAAACCTCGTGTTGTATCTGCAAAATAGAATAAATCTTAGGAGCACATGTGAAAAAGCAAAGTTATGCAAAGCTTTGAATCATGGTCGCAAAAAGATACCTGTCTAGTACCAAAATTGTCAGGGGTTAAACATTTGTCTTTCGCCCCATTGCGATAAGTAGTAGATGGATGACATGCGAGGCAGTGCTGAACGATGGTCCCAGTAAAAGGGTATTTGTTTCTTACCAAAATTATCACGTGCTGAAAATGAAGAAGTCTGCAATATTTCAGGATAATGATCACTGTCGCCGGCACAAAACGAATCGTTGGTTTTTACCGTAGACACAGGAATAGAATTGAGTCATCACACCTCAACTTTACGTTGTGTAATGTAGATTGGCTACTCCTAAGCTGAGGTGGGCCACACACGGTGAAAATAATTGCATGGTCATCAAATGGCTGCAGCGCCCACATGAACGCACTTGACTAGCTTGCTGGCTGCAGTAGCTGGTGGCTAATGAATGTCCCACATCCCTCATGCGCCAACTATCAGCATGTGTGAAGGGTTTACATGCTTCGACTGCGTGTACATGGTGGTATTTGCACCTGCATGGATTTGCATGGAAAATTTATTTTTCAAGGCTTGATATGTCTCGTAATAATTCAACTTTTTTTTTATCATGACTTATATTTTTATTTATTATCTATTAATCTATTTTAAAATTATCCTTTCTAGTGTTAACATTATTCATTATATTGCTCATATTATTTTTATTATATTCTAACTGCATGTAATAAGAAGATGATAAAATAGAAAAATATAATAAGTAATAATATCAATAAATTAGGATTTTTAATATAAGAGTAAAATAAAAATAATTGAAACTATTACTATTGATGAGGAGAAGTTAGTGTAAGTCAACATCAAAAGTGATGTAAAGATGTGCCTATCCCACCCCTTGCTATTTCACGCTCATGCAAATAAAACCTTGGTAATATGAATTTAAAGAGCTACTTAGGGGTGCATTTGAAAGAAACTATGTTAGAAATATGTATTTGAAATATATGTTAATATAAAAAATAAAAAGATGACATAATAGTTTTTTAATAAAAAGAAAAAAAGTAATAATTAAAAAATAATTTTTTAAAAATAATTAAGATGTGCAGTAGGCTAAAAATAAGTGTAAAACGGGTATATTTCAAAAACACCCAAATACTCCTTAAAGTTAGTTTAGTTTCACGATAATCAAAATGGAAAGTTTCATTTTTATGGAAAATTTTATTCTTGTATTGATTTGACTTTTCATATATATATATATATATATATTTATATACCATAAATATTATATTTATTATTATCAATAATCTTCAATTTATTTTAATTTTATTCACTTTATATTTAACATTATCTTATATTTTAATTTTCATTTCCTTCCTTAAACCAATATATGCAAAGGAAAATTTCATTTTTAAAGGTTAACCATATTTATTTTATCACTGATATTATTTTTAATCATTTTCTTTACTTCCCCCTTTTTTTATATTCAACCAATCACCCCTCAAAAGGCAAGATTGTGTGCCATTGGACTTATGCAAGCCATGCAACGCCTCCAACGAGCTAAAGCCTGGAACTTCCATAGCAACCTTTGATTGGAAATCTTTAGATGAGATCCTCCGTCGATGGCAATGGCAGTTACCCATGTTAGAGCCAGCTAAAGCTCTCAAACCTAAATAGGAATTCCCAAACAAATATTCAGAATTCCTAATGAATATTCATTCACCACTTCCTTGAAGAAGCTCACACCTTTGTTTTCTTTGTGACCGTCATTTCATTGGATGACATGCGATGATTAGGGCTTGATGGTTGGAACTTGTCTCTCAGCCTATTATTAAAATATGTTAATGTTTACTAAAAATTATTAATTATCAACACCAACTAACGACGCTGCTTTGTTCTCAAGGATAGGTTTATTTTGAGCCTATTTGGGGAGAAGAAATAGATTTAGATGATAATGATCTATTTGAAGTTGAATCAAAATATTCTAAAAAAGAAATATATGATTCAGAACTTAAAGAAGACAATCATGAATTAGTAAAATTTTAAAAATTCCATGAAATGAGGCTATTCATGATGAATTTTGAGTGAGGTGTTGATCTAGTAAAATTATCTCAAGAAGGAGGAATGACTCATAAAATACATGAATAAGAAGTTGATACTGCATCCTCATCCAGAGATTGTTATGAATGAAAAATGCAATAAATTAAACTTTTTAAAGTATATCAGAGAAGTTGTCTTCCATACTAAGAATCAATTAAAACATTTGGAACCAACACAACAATTGAGGTTGCCATTATCGACAATGGACAATTTTTGATCTTATTAGTCAATAATGATCAAATACAGAAAGCTCAAAAAATTTTTTTTGTCCAATATGGAATGGTACAACTAGGTATTTCATTTTTTATAACAGAAGAATTAGATTTACGATTATTAGCAGCAGCAGTAGATGCAAATACTATAGGCCAATTTGAAAAATCTCTTTTAAGAGGAGTTCAAGCAAATCTGTGCAAAGGACCTATACTGTTCAAAGTATGGTCTAGATTGAGTATAGATCTTAGAGATGCAAATATTGCAAAAACTCTAAGTTTGAAAATCTACACTAATGACTAAATGAAGCATGAAAATTGGAGGGTATTCCAAGTTTCGTGTAGAACTTTTATTCGATTTTATAATATTCGTGAACTAGTGGTAAAAGGAGAATAAAGTTACACTAAACTATTTGAGTCTAATTCCTTAATTAAAGGAATGAGTCCTATAGTTGTAAGTCCAAAAGCATTATCATGGCCTAGAAATTGGATTTTTTAAGATCAAACCCAAACTCAATGGATGCTTGAATCTTTAAATATTAGACAAATTCCTAATGCTTTACTTATCGAAGAACCAAGATCATTCGTAAGTCAATCTTTTAAGTGTGATAAGCCTAGAATTGTTGAGGAGGAAAATAAACCTCCTGAATCCTCTGAAAAACTATTTACAAACTCAAGAAAGATACTTGGATGACAAAAATTGGATGTGCTAATATATGAGGATAAACCTCGGACCAACATGTTAACCTTAAACAAAATTTTAACTTTGCAAGTATTAGCAGATTTCCCTATAACAACAAAAAATCAAGGTTAACATTGATGAGGTTGAAAGAGTAGCTCTAATAGATACATGACTGAGTTTTTATGTTGAAAAATTTGAGATCCTCCTCTCTTAAGAAAAATGGAAAGAAATTCTACGAATTCCAATTGGATTAGAGAATGGGTCTAAATCTAATGTTAATTGGATTGTTGAAAATATGAAAATGAGGATCTGTGATAAAATATTTACCATAAATGTTTTATTATGTATAGATGATTTATCAAAAGAAATTATCCTATGAAATGCGTTCTTAAAATATCAAGTCGAGAATAGGCCATTTATCCAAGAAATTAATCATATTTTCATTGGAAGACACAAATTCCAATAGAAGTGTCTAACTTCATTTTCAAAATGGAAATAGAAAAAAGATCTTTAATAACAATAGAAGATGCGGTGCTTACATTATTGCAAGAAGAGAAGACTAAAGAGATAGGAGAGTTAAAATTAATAACTTAGAAACCTATGGAAGAGAAGCTATTGAAGAAATCAAAGAAAAGCTTCGAGATAATTTTAAAGATAATCCATAAGCTTTATCAGAAAAATATAAAATAGAAGCATCTTTAGAATTAAAGAATCCAAAAATTATCATTAGAAGTTGAGGTATTAAATATACCATGAAAATAATAGAAGAATTTGGAAAGCAAATACCTGAGGTGGAAAGGTTAAATATAATTCATCCAAGTAATAATGAGCATTAAAGAACTGCTCTTATGGTTATGAACTATCTCGAGAAAGCTAGAGAAAAAGCACGAATGGTAATTGACTTAGAGAATTAAATAATACCACTAAGGAAGACGGATATAACCTTCCTAATCAAGAAGTTCTCAGAAAATGAATTGGAAAGAAAAGACTTAAGGTATATTCCAAATTTGATTTAAAGTATGGATATTGGCAGATTCGGATGTATCAAAATACCATACCACTAACAACATTCACATGCCCTTTAGGGTTATTTGAATGGTTAGTTTTGTCATTTAGATTGAAAAATTCCACGAAGAATCTTTTAGAGGCATATGGACCAAGCCTTTCAGATTTTATTGCAGTCTATACTGATAATGTTATTATGTTTAGCCAAATACAGAAAGAACATATAAGCCATTTAAATCAAGTGGCTAGTGTCCTTTTAAAAGAAGGCATGATACTATCTGAAAAAAAAGGTAATATGGATGCAGACTAAGATCAATTTCCTAAGATTGGAAATGAAAGAAATAAAGAGAAATTTCAACAACCACATATAGTAGAATCTCTTATTGAATTTCTTGATAGGCATGAGAATCGAAAATAACTTCAAAGGTTTCTAGGAATGGAAGAAATTTTATTAAAAATTTGGCATCTTTAACCAGAATGTCACATAGAAAGACTTTGAGCAAAGTTCAATAGGAATGGACGGAATCAAATATATTACTAGTTAAGAAAATTAAAGATCAAATAAAGAAACTCCCAACATTAAATCTTCCACGGCAAGGAGAGTATTTGATCTTGAAAGTAAATGCTTCACAACTCTACAAGGGATGTGTTCGAAAAGTAGGAAAAGAAAAATCTTCAGAAGAAGAAGATATCTGCAGGTACTAGAATGAGACTTTAAAAGGATGAAAAATTAATTGGCCAATCTATGAGAAAGAAGTTTTCACATTAATCTAGGGAATTAAAGCTAATGAGTTTTTTGTTGTAGTAGAACCAAAATTCTTGGTTCAAACTAACTTGACTTATGTTAAGAATTTTTGAAAATTAAAATTAAAATAAATTGGCCAAGCCAAGTTAGTAAGGTGGCAACAGAAACTAGCCTATTACAGATTTGAGATAGAACAAATAAAGAGTTTTTCAAATATAATAGTTGATTCGCTAATAAGAAAACTTGTAAGTATTACAGGTTACTAGGAATGACTTCATCATCAAAATTTTGTTGAAAATGCATAAGGACAAGACACTTAAAAAGGAAATTGTCTAGAGAATGCGGGGAATTCCATAGAATAGATGATAGTAAAAATAAGAACATTATTGGCTCAAGTAGAACATGATCTTGCAACACAAAATCTAGAAAAGAAAGAAAAGCCTTAACTAATATGCTGGATTTGCAAAACTCCTAGATAATATTTAAGCTAATCCCCTGATAAGAAGATGAAGAAAGAAAAAGTAAAGTGAGAATCTTCAAAATTCTTATCATCTTTAACTACAAAAATTAGCCGGGTTGAGAAGGCTAAAAGGTTAACCCTAGAATGCTCAACTCATATTAAAGATGATGGTCAGAAAGAGCAGGCCAAGGAGGATACTGCAGAAAGCTCAACTTCCCCACTCGAAGGGAAGGAATAATTCTTAGATGCTCAAAAAACTGTACCTAAAGTTCACATTGAACATAATGAAATCTCTCAAATTAGCACAGATTCTACAGCATATATTATCTATGAACCTTTCAAAGTGAACTTAGATGAGGTAGTAAAATTAAACTTAAGTGATCAAGCAAAGAAACTATTTGAGTTAATCTTTACAAGAATGATTAATGGTTATTTTAGTATAAGTAAATGTGACTATCATCAATCATTTATAGCTGCATTAAGAATTAGGCATCTAGTAGAAAAACATGAGAATGATTCTTGAGAGCTAGATAAGAAGGCTCGGTAATGAGAAACTCAAATAATAAATTTGACAAAAAAAACTGAAAGATTTAAGAGCAAAAAACCAACTAGCCAATGAAATAGTTCAAGAGTCATTCAAAGAAATAACTACATCAGAGATTCTACTATATGAAGAACAAATGATTGTTGAACAAAATTCATAAGATATCTTTTTGATGTCCAGGGTTTTCCTCATACCAGAAACACTAAAGAATTGTTCATAAGTATGAATTGGATTATTCAAGTATAACAAGGAATGATTGATTATATTTGCATAGATCGTTAGCACCAGGATAAATTAAAAGATCTTCCCGAGATGATCCAATATTTACCATTACTCCTAGGTTCCATAATCAAATTTGTAATAGGATTAATAGTAGCATATCCAAGATGGCCGAAAATGAAGGATAGTATTTATCCAAACTTTCATGTTTGGATTTTAAATTTAGGAGAAAATTGTCAGACAGGACAACATAATGGACATCTACGAGATGGAAGGATTTTCAAAAATCAAAGATATCTTTATCTTGTATAAAGATAGTCACTACAATCCTTCATGCCCTACAAGTAAGAGATGATTCGTCCTTAATTAAGATGTAGGATACAATGAATCCTCTAAACATGTTCTAGTTGTGATTTCATAATAGTATATTTCTAATGCTGTAGAAATTGAAAATACTTGTATAGATAACGTCAATCAATTCATTAAACAAATTTGACTACTTACCTGTTATCCTCAAGAAATTCAACTTCAATGGTCTTGCATATTTAGAATAGTGGATGAAAACCCACTTGCCACTATTGATTCACTTATGGACATAGAGATAGCTGGTCCTGACTGATGAAGCCATGTGGGCTTCTTAGGATAATGACAAGTCTTTAGCAAATAAGAATCTTTTACTTTGCCAAGTGTCAGAAGTTTGTGGTATCGACACCATTTTATAATCCCACTTTATGTAATCTTATCTCTTTACTTTATTAGAACCTATAATAGTGTACCACATATGTACGATACGATAAAACAGTCTACTGACACCCATCCATTCTTATCTCATTTCTTATCTTTTCTTTACTTTTTAAAGTTATGATGCTAGAGCGGCCATATAGCCCTCCTTGTAGCATCATTCCTCTATAAATAGAAACATCTCCTTCTTCCTTCAGGGAGTAAGGAAGCACTTTGAGTAAAGGAGTTTCGAGTAATGAAATCCTTCGAGTGTGTATTTCTATTTACCAAGCTCTACTCCAAACTTGATTTGCAGCAAGCATGATAGTTACGTAGCAGTCAGGTTCAAATTTGCTTATGCTTGTATTTTCTTTTGAAATTAATTTCGTAAATTCATGCCTAGACCAATCTTAAAGAAATTATATTCAAAAAAGAAAAGGTTGCAAATAATAGAACAATATTTAACTCAGTCAACAGATAACTTAAGTTATGTTGAAGAATTGTTAGCATGAAATATTTATGATATAATTGTTCAGGTAAGAAGAGCTCTTGAACAATTAACTCATAGAATAAAACAAGAAGAAAAAAATCAAGAAATACTAGAAAAAAGAAAAAGAGATAGAAGAACAGATCTAATTAGCAAGAAAACGTCCAGAAGCTCATGAAAAAAGAGTGAAAAGAGCTGAAATTATTGGTTGATATTGGATTTCATCTGAGGATGAAAGTGGATACAGTTCTTAATTTTTTTTCTTAAGTATAAGAATTTCTCTTGAGAAAGCATCTGGAGTTACTAGTTAAAAAAATTAAAAAAATAAAAATTCCTGAGAACTATATTATTGAAAAGATTAAAATTATTAAAGTTTGATAAATTTTATTAAAATTGGGACTTATTGACACACCACTTAACAAATCAAAATAATAAACAAACTTATTAAAGACTAAGACTTATTAACATAAACATGGACCACTATTTCAAATTATTCTTCAACACCCCCCCCTTGATTCAAAATTGCAAACACCGTGACATTGATTTGAAGTAGACAAACTTATCTCTTGAGAGTGATTTCGTCAATATATCTGCCACCTATTCATGTGTATTGCAATACTTCAACATAATTTCATCACTTGCAACCAAGTCTAGAATTAAATGCAGGTGAATGTCAATATGCTTTGTCCTCCCATGGAAAGTTGGATTTTTTATCAATGTAATTATTACCATATTATTGTAAAAAATATTAGTTGCACCTTCGTGTTTTTTTTATGAAGATTTGCAAGAATTCTTTTAAGTTAAATTGCTTAATAGGTTGTTGAAGTTGTTGCAACATACGTTGCTTCTGAAGATAATAATGTTATTATAGCTTGCTTCTTTGAACTCCATGTGATTACTCCTGACCAAAGACTGAAAACACTAGCCAAGATGATTTTTCTATCATCTAATGAACCAGCCCAGTCACTATTGGTAAACCCAAAAAGGCTAAAGTTGAAAACTTGAGTATACCAAATCCTATAACCTACAGTTCCAACAACATATTGTAAAACTTTGTTTGTTGCTCTGAAATGATGCTTTGTAGGATTTTGCATTAACCTAAAAATTACTCCAACAAAGAAAGCAATATCTGGCCTAGTATAAGTCAAATAAATCAGACCTCCAACCACGATTCTAAAATTCTTTACATTAGTGTCATGACCCGGATAAAAAATAGCATAATTAAATGTCATTATTAATTTTAGGGGTGATTAACCCAAGATCTATTGCACAAAAGATAAAACATAATCACAAAAGTAAACACAATGAGCTTACAAATAAAAAAAAATTATTATATAATAATAATATCTTTCAAATCCCAAAATACAAGTTTCACAGAACACCATATATAATGTATTTAACATTCCTTGGAATAGTAGCCTATACTATCTACCCCTTATACAAGAACTACTGCGCTCCCCGTGTAGCATTCTCTAAGAAAAATAAGATAAAGAAAGTGTGAGTTATAAACTCAGTAAGCAAGGTAGATAAAGTCAACACATACATCACAACAATTTATATTGTGTACGTCCCATTCTAGGCTAGTCTTATAAGACAGCTCCACTCGGAATGTGATAGTTTCCCTTATCAACTAGACCATCAGGGTTAGCTCACTGGTCAAGCAGCTCCACGTGAGCTCAACTAGTCTTTCCTATGTTCCAAGCCCCTCGGGCCAGCCCACTCATAAGGCAGCTCTATCGATGAACTCAACCAGCAGTGCTACTACACTCCAGGCCACCCTAGCCTACCCAATTATAAAGTAGCTCTACTGATGAGATCAACTGGTAATGTTAATGATATAATGAGCTATCCCATTATAGATAATTTAATAGGAAATAAACATAAAAGTCCACCTTAACCCATAACTAGTTTAGATCAGTGGCCACACATAAATTCACATCAATAAATCTCATTCTTTCACAATTTTTACCAAAAATGCATAATCTAATCATTATTTTGCTAACTTGACCATTTTATTGGATTCAGAACATTTGAAAACTCCAAAATTGACTATTTGATCATCCAAATTGGAGATCATGGGGTCTATAAATCATCAAACTAAATATTTCATTAATATACTCACGATATCGTCATTGTTTGGATAGTCTAACCATTCAATTGGATCCAAAATGATCAAAACACCCAAAATTAACTATTTGATCATTCAAATCAAAGATTGCGGGGTCTTAAAATATGAAAATCATTTCTGGTTATTCGATCACACTCGCCAGACTGGCGGAACCCTTCGGGCTAATGATTGGGCTGCACGCTTTAGGCTCCAATTGTTATAGTGCTTGGCTTGTTTGCCATAATGCCCGACCTATTTGCTACATTACTTGGTTTGTTCACTATAGTACTCAGCCAATTTCAGTGCTGAGCCTGATCATGGGTTAGCCCACGTGCAATTCTAGGGGGAATTTTTTGCAAAATTTCAAGGATCTAGTGCAAAATTTTAGGGATTTTGTCCCCTATTTGCATATAATGAAAAATTATATTTCTATTGCATTTCTAGATTTTCAAATTACTTGAAATTTCACACATAGGTTTCTCAAAATATAATAAACTTCCCATAAAAACCAATTGGAAATTTGAATTTCAAAAATGCTAAATTTGATAAAAAATTTATATTATAAATTCTTAACTTTTTACTATCTGGTTAAACTCCTTTAACCTAGAGATTACTATCCTAGGTAAATATGATACAATGAAGACATCCAACAGTTCAGATTTTTTAATAATTATAAATAATGCAAACGGTTAAGACAGTTATCTAATGTCCTTTTCCATCTTTAAAATTTTATTCCTTCATAAAATCCAATATACACTGTATTTTATAAATCTGAATCACATGATAGATTCTACACCACGAAAGGGTCATTTCAAGATGTATATGTAATATTTTATCCCTTTAAATATATGAAGATTTAATAGAATTTCTTTTTCAATGGTTAAAAATTATCCTTAAATAAATAAGGATTTTTCACCCAAATTCCCTAAAATTCTTATACAACATATACACATATATAATAAAAATATTCAATGTTTCAGACTTACGATAAATATTATATATCATTGTAAAAATCAAACGTTTCATCCACCCATGCTTTAATCATAAAAAAATGATATCTATTAACGAGCATGATTTATATGCATTAAACATATTCAAAACAATGATCCAACTTGTCTAATGAATAGAACACTGCATCATACAAATATACATATCCTTACTTACTTGATAAGATGATTCACAATGGTAGAGAAAGAAATTTCTTCCTCCAAAATGTTCCTGCCCAAATGTCCCTACCTTCTTTCTTAATCCAACACTCTCCTTTACCTCTTATAAAGATAGAAATGCCGCCATGTACCGAAATCCACTTCTACACATCACCAAAATAAGCCGCAACATGCTACTGCCCATAGACATTTCTGACTTACCCATACTGACATGCCAAAAAATTTGTTGTCTCATGCGGTGTTTTCACACCTAGTATTACAATTATCCTCTTTTGTATCATCTTCAAGTTGTACCTTCTCATTCATATTCATAGGCGTAGTGGCTGATTTGCAATTAAGCAAGTTGAATATGTTGAAAAGATTTATTGCATATTTTCTTTATGGGATAAAAATCCCATCTACTCATTGCTTCACCTCAAGTCCAAGAAAATAATGCAATAAACCCATGTTTGACATCTCAAATTTTTTCATCATATTAGACTTAAAATCAGCCACAAGAGAATTAAAGGAGCTCATATATATATATAATATCATTAACATAAAGGTAGACAATAATAAAGTCATCTCTACCTTGCTTCTTCACATAGAGGGTAGACTCATTTTCACTTCTTGTGAAACCATTTTGACAAAAGTAGCCATCAATCTTGTTGTACCATGCTCATCTAGCCTGTTTAGCCCATAGAGTGCCTTTCTCAACTTGTGCACCTTCATCTCCTTACCTTTGACTATGAATCCTTTAGGTTGAGTGACATAAATTTCTTCTTGCAAGTCTCCATTGAAAAATACAGACTTGACATCAAATTGATAAACTGGCTAATGTAGTTGTGCAACCAAAGCTAAAATAATTCTCATAGTTTCAAATTGAGCAATTGGAGAAAAATTTTCTTCGAAATCAGCACCTTATTTTTGTGAATACCCCTTTGCCGCGAGCCGAGCCTTGTACTTTTGAGTGATTCCATCAGCATGATATTTTGTTTTGAATACCCACTTGAGATCAATTGCATTCTTGCCTTTAGGTAGATCCACTATCTCCCTTCTTTCATTCTTCTATATTACTATTAAGTCTTCTTTCATTACATTTTGCCATTTTTCTTTTGTTGCCACTTCTTCAAAGGTTGTAGGATTTATAACAAAAGAGTTAATTGATAAGATTCATAGATCTCTCTTAATGATCTAAACTTTGTAGGAGGTGTTTCATTAGAAGATTCTTGTAAAAAGCATGGGTTGCTACTTGAAGTTGATGGTGAGGAAATTGGTGACTCAGAAGAAATAGGAGAATTTGTAGGAATTGGTTCAATACCTTCGGTTGTTAGAGTCCCTCTCTCTCTCTTTCTCTCTTTGTGAAGACCTGAACTTGAGTTGCTTAATTTTTTTCATCCCAATTCCAGCTTGTATCTTCATCAAAAACTACATCTCTCCTTATAATTACTTTGCCACTAAGGGGATTATATAACTGATATGCTTTGAATTGATTTCAATATCCAATAAAAATGCATTTTTTAGATTTCTCCTTAAGTTTTTGATAAACTTAAGAACTTGTCAAAGCATAAGCAATACAACAAAAAAAATTCTTAAGTGGCTTGCTGATGGTCTTCTACCTTGCCATGCCTCATATGGTGTTTGATTCAAGATAGCCATTGTTGGAGAAATGTTTAGCAAGTAAACTGAAGTTGCCACTATTTCAATTCAAAAAAGATTCGGCAGTCCTCTAGCATTTAGCAAGCTTCTAGACATTTCCATAACTATTCAATTCTTTCATTTGGCTACACCATTTTTACTTTGGTGTTGTCAACTCCCTGTGAATGTCATGTTCTTCACAAAACCAGCTAGATTCTTTAGATAAAAACTCACCACCTCTATCTTTGCGAAGAGTCTTTTATAAGAGTGTCTCTCTAATTTTCCACAAAAGCCTTTAATTTTCTAAAATTCTCAAAAATTCTCTGACTTATCTATTAGAAAATAAACCTAGCTCATTCGACTATAATCATCTGTAAAGAGAAAAAAAATACTTACTCCTACCAAGTGACATAGTTCTCATAAGCCCATATAGATCGATATGAATTAACTCAAGGCATTCTGAGGCTCTCTAAGATAGTTCACTTGAAAGGGCTTTTTGTCTATTTTCCATAAATACACCCTTCACATAAACAAAGATAACCAATTTAAGGTGATCCAAGGATCATACCTTTTTGACTTAGGAGTTGCAAGCCTTTGATATTGAGATGCCCATATCTCAAGTGCCACATCTTGGATTCATTCTTCTCACTAGCAATAAGAGTTTGATTTTCCACTGTAGAGATTCTAAGTGAAAATATCTTATTTTCACTCATCTGCACACGTATAATGGACTGCAGACTCTTTGTCATTAATAATACATGCTCCATTATCAAACAAAATTGCATAACCACCAGCCATCAATTTCCAACACTTAACAAACTATGTGCCAAATGAGGAATAAAGAAAACATTGTAAAGTAATTTTACTTTACCATGGCTAGTCTTCACAGCAATGGGCCATCGCCTTCAACTTGAATTGGCTTGTTATCTCCAAGTCTGACTTGTATCTTTTGTGACTCATCAAGCTCTTTAAACAGTGATCTATTGCTAGTCATGTGATTCGAATATCCACTATCTAAAAACCAAACATCATTTGAAACTTCGTTATAATGAGAACAAACTGAAAATAACTTACTCTCCTCATTTTCTTCTTCCATGTAGTTTGCTTGTGAGCCTTGCCTACAATTTGCCTTTACATGCCCAAAATCTTTGCAATTGTAGTATTGAATAGAGTTCTTGTTCCATTTTTGATCTCCACCAAACTGCCTCTCCTGTCTATCAGAATGACCTCTTCCATCAAAGTCTTTATTTTTGTCTGTATCCCCCTTCACTTGAGAAGCTTAAAATGCCTTTTCTTCATTCTTCGCAGCAAATCTGTTTCACCTTGCCTCATGAGCTTGTAAAGAATCCATTAGTTCATCAAATAAAAAAATAGATAGATATTTAGTCTCCTCAGTTGCAGTCACTATAGAATCACATTTTGGAGTCAGACTTCGTAGAACTCTAGGAACTACAATTACATTAGTAGTTTTTTCTCCATAAAATCTCATTTGACTAATAATTGATATTACTCTGAACAAAAATCTTACAATGTTTCATTAACCTTCATAAGTAAAGCTTCAAACTTATTTCATATAGTCTGAAGTTTTATTATTATTACCTTTGAAGAGCCTTAGAATTTATTCTATTGTGTTTCCCATGCTTCCTTTGAAGTGATGGATGTTGCAATTCTTAATAAAATTGTGTCGTGAACTGTTTGTTGAATGATGAACAAAGCCTTTGAATCTTTCTTATTGTTTTCTCTTGACTGACCTTCATCAGCATTTGTGTCATTCTAGCTACTCTTTAACAAATCCCAAAGGTCTTAAGATTTGAATAGAGTCTTCATATTGATATAAAACTCATAACACTCTCATTTGAAAATGGGAATGAGAGGTTGAGAAACGTTCATAGAACTTCTATTAACTACCATTGTCTTTCTCTCAACTCAACGTGTTTAGCACTCACAGAGACACTCACCAGGACACTCTAGGATCTGATACCAATTTTGTTGGGAAGATGAAGAAGTTGATTTGGAGTATAATAAGAAATAGAGGAAATAAAAGGAGAAAACAGAGTTATGACTTTTGAAAATTATTCTGATGTGTAGATTAACTTCGACAGAGCTTATTATATAGGCTTACAAAGGAAACTAAATTTACCCGACTATCTCAACCAAGCAGAGATAAAGTAAGCACATGAAACTACTAAAGTGGTAAAATCCGAAACGTAGGTTTACACTCACACTTAACAAATCAAAACACTAAACAAACTTCCTAAGGACGAGGACTTATTGACACAAATGTGGACCCCTATTTTGAATCATTTTTCAATAAGATAATGGTTGAAGAAATAAAGTGAATGAAGATAAAAAGGATAGTGTTTTAGATAGAACGTATAAAATAATTATTGACATATCATATTGAAGGATCGTGAATAGAAGACTTACCTTTTTTGATTTTGATGTGATTACAACCAAAATTGAACTGCAGAAAATTTACTCAGATGAAGTGCAGGCTACCAGAGTCTACAACAGAAAGCACATTCCAAATCGCAAGGATTGTGTTGATTATCCTAGAGAACTCGAATTGGAACCTAGATAATTCTGTAACTTTTTAGTGAGAGGAGGAGTGGCTTAGATGTGCTGGGATTTTTGTTGCATCCAACTTCTTATAGCAAAAGGGGTTTCCCTTTTTATAAAGAACTTATATTTAGTATCCTAAACTAATTAGGTAAGCACTCTCCTAAAAGTAACATACATATTTTGCCCCAACTTGTGGTGTGGACGCACACACAGTTTTTAATACAGTGCAACAACTCCCACTCATATACACTCAGATAGTGTACACCATTATATAGCAAGCATTCAAAACCAATCTTATCTCTTCATATACGGAAATGGAATGTGTGACTAAAACTAGAAAATACAAAGTTAAGGAGCACTATATTAAGTCATCATCAATCTAACATAGTAGCTACCTTATGAAATCTTGCTATATCTCAAATTATCATATTACACAAGATTCAAACACCGTTGATCCCTCAATTACTAAATATGAGTGTGTTTGAATCATTTTTGTTTGTTTGTGATAATACTAAATAACAAATATTTATATGATCGCTCAGGCAATGAATTGCAAACCAACTGTATAAATTAGATAATTTTTCTCTAGAATCTTATGTCAATTCATCTTAACTCAACTGCTTTCCTAGAATGGTCCGAGCAATACAATATGCTCCTTGGATGCAAACTAAGGTAGCAACATCAAGTTTTAATTTCAGGACATAAACCTAAATTTTGAAGGGCATTAATAGGATTTAAACAATCCACAAGGCTCACACAGTACCGAAGCAAGGATCTATTTGTTCACTCCTTTAAATCGGTTAACTTAAATACATGCGGTATGAAATGCATGTTATGGTGGATCTCCCACTTAGGTTAGCCATGCTCTAAACATTATACGGACCTTGTCCAGATGCTCCCACTCACATCTGACCTGCTCATTTTTCAAGACAGGTGTTACATAAAATATCTTCTTGTCTAACTTGTGTTCGGTTGTCCAAGGCTATACAGAGGTATGTAAATTTTTTGTATTTGACTAACCAAGTAGTCGCATCTCTTTTCATTAGAGGCGACTTATAAAATTATAGAACGATTCTTGCACAAAAGCCATCACTTATGAACAAGATCAAAAGCAATATATCCAGAGTCTCATCCTACCTACTACTCAAGCATGAAAGAGATAACTCATGTGAGAGATCTGATCAGTATGCCTAATGGCTATTATTATTGAAATATGGGCTATCACATAGATAATACACAAAGTAATAAGATATGCATACAGTATAATAAAAGAAAACAAATATCATATTATTTATATAAATGCATCAAAGTAATAAATACAATGTTATTAATAAGATGTTTAGAGACAAAAGTAATAAATACAATAACTCTTAGAACAAGTAATGAACTTATCATTTGCACCTAAATGTGCTTCAATCCCAAAGTATTAATAAGCCTATGGAACAAATCTCCTGGAATAGGCTTAGTGAGTGAGTCCACAACCATATCACCCGTTGGAATATACTCTAAAATCTCACGATCTTTTGCAATATGATCATGTATAAAGTGAAGTTGTTATATGCTTTGTCTTGCCGTGGTACTTCGGATTCGTATTCTTGACATATTGCATGCTTTGTCATATCAAGACTTTCTAAGAATCTTCTTAACCATATGGCCTCTTATACTGCTGTTGTACAGGCTATGACTTCGACTCCATTATAGATAATGAAACTAAATTTACCTTCTTACTTTGCCATGAAATCGTCCCACTTCTAAGGAAAAATGTGTAAGCCGACATAGGAATACGTCTGTCTCTATTAGTAGACTCATCAATATTGGCAAAACCATAAAATTGAAGATTTCTACCATGATAGTATAAAGCTAAATCTAGTATTCATTGGAGATAGCGAAAGATCCTTTTAACTATCATCCAATAAGCAGATCCAGGATTACTTTGATAATGACTAATCACACTAACTGCATAGGACAGATCAGGTCTTGTACACAACATAGCATACATTAAGCTATCAACTGCAATGGTGTATGGAACGTTAGCCATCCTTTCTCTTTCTTCCCTAGTCGCAGGACACTGTTTAGCACTAAGCACAATACCTTTCTGAATAGGAGTATCAACAGGCTTAATGTTAAGCATTCAAAATCTTTCTAAAATATTTCTAATATAGGTTTCTTGCAACGAAGTAGGGAATCTTTTAGATTAATCATGAATGACCTGGACACCTAATATAAAATCAGTTGATCCCAAATCCTTCATCTCAAAGATACAGGAAAGTAAGTCTCTAGTAGCATTTATCATTTCCATATCATTTCGAGCCAAAAGTATATCATCAATATGTATGTGAGGATGAAAATCTTATTATCTATCCTTCTAATATACACATAATGGTCATTGTCTATTATCGAGATACACAAAGTCAAAATTATTTCTTGAAAATGAATGTGCCTCTACCTAGATGATTATTTTAGGCCATAAATAGAACTTTTCAAGTGACAAACCTTGCGACTTTCTCCTTTGATCTGAAAACCCTCAAGCTGATCCATGTAGATCTACTCACCTAGTTCTCCATTGAGAAATGCAGTCTTAACATTCATTTAGAATAATTCCAAATCTAGATGAGCTATAATGGCTAAAATGAGATGGAGTGAAGCGAATCTCACCATAGGAGAAAAAGTTTCATCATAATCTATACCCTCTTGCCGAGTGTAATCCTTAGCTACTAATCATCCCTTGAACTTATTAATGGAACCATCAGATTTTCTTTTAATTTTAAAAATTTATTTTTTACAAACTAGTTTACATCCTGGTGGTAAGTCTATTAACTCCCAAACATGATTCTTAGCCATATAATCAATTTTCTCTTGCATGACTTCAAGTCTTTTTCTTGAATCAGGTAATGCAAAAACTTCATAATATGTAGTTGGCTCCTAAGAATCTACTACAGCCAAGTTCACTAAGAACTCACCCTCGATCTCAAAATGCCAACAATGAACATTTCCTTGAGCACTTCTCCTCAATCTAAGGTTTTCAGGATTATCTAACTCTTCAAGTTCATCTTGTAATGAACTACTCCCACTATTCTCTACCATGTAAGGAATAATTGAGAGTTTCTTATCCTGTATATTTAATGAGGATAGGTTGTCAAACGGATCTACCAACTCATACAAATGAAGATCAGCTTTAATTTCACAAATTCTAAAAAAATCCTCTTCTAGAAAATCCCCATCTCTAGAATCAATTTCTGTCATTCCTCTATTTGGATGTTCACCATACATTACATACCCTTTTGAATGTTCATGTTATCTTATAAAAACACATTTATAAGACTTAGGACCCAATTTTTCATATTTATGTGATGTATTGTGAATATATCCGGTACAATCCCATGGCCTTAGGTTATTAAGATTTAGTCCTATATCATTCCACAACTCATATGGAGTGGTTAGAACCAATTTTGAAGGCACACCGTTCAAGACATAACTGGTTATCATCAGTGCATCTCCTCAGAACTTAACTAGAAGATTAACCTGCATCATCATGCACGTAACCATGATCAAAAGGGTACAATTCCTACATTCTACAACATTTTGTTACAGAGTGTATGGAATCATTAATTGTCACTTGATCCCTTTCATCTCACAATATTCTCTAAACTGATTAGATAGATACTCTATCCCCTTATCAATTCAGAGAACTTTAAGGTGAGAGCTTTTCTGATTTTCAACTTTCGCAACAAAGTGTATGAAAAACTCAAAAGTTTAGAACAATGAGATAAGAGTAATGTATATTCACATCATGAGAAATCATCAATGAACATGATAAAGTAACATGCACCGTTTCTAGCTCTTACACTCATAAAACCACAAATATCAGAATGAATTAAATTTAAAGGATATAAAACTCTTGTTGCCTTACCAAAAGGGTTTCTATAAGCTTTTTCCACTATGCATGGCTCATAAAGAGAAAGTTTAACTTTGAAAAGCGAACCCAACAATCCATTTCTTGCTAAATGGACCATTTGATCCTGGTCAATGTATCCTAGTTTAGCATGTTATTTTGCAGATTCAGAAATAATAATAGAAGATGAAGAAGAAGATGTACAAATTACTGCATTTACTTTGCCAAAATATTTTGAGTCTAATTCTAACAAAAAGAACTTATTATTCATTGTTCCTTGATAAAATAATGTTCCATTATAGTAAATAAACAAACTATTACTATCAAATAAGAAAGAATATCCAAAACTAATTAATTATCTAACTGAAATTAGACTACATCGAATGGAAGGTGCATGAAGCACATCATGCAGGAGCAACGTGCACTCATTACGCAAATTAAGATGATATGAATCAACTCCAACAACTTCTTCTTACTCTTTATTCTCCATAGTGACATATCTCGTGCCCTTTGTAAGATGATAATAGTATAAAAATTCAACTCTATTTGCAACTATGTGCTTGGTTGCACCTGTATCTATAATCCAAGTAGAAGGAGAGTGAGTCACAAGCACATATAAACAAACAAATATTAGACCACCAAGGTCAAGATATACCTTCTTTGGTGTACTACATTCATTAGTGAAGTGACCTTTCTCTCCACAGTTGTAACACTTTAGTTTGCATTTATCATTTCCGCTAGTGTGCTTGCCTTTGGACTTCTTTAACCACTTGCCTTTAAACATCAAACTGTCTTGATTTCCTTCATTCTTCCTTTTACGTTGGGGTTTACGACCCTTACATTGTGAGGAAGATGAAATAATCATCATAGCAGGGTGACTCACTTGAATGCACTCCGCCTCTAGTTCTAAATGCCTGAAAATATCTGCAACTATCTTGATACTCTAATTATGAGTGAGTATCAACTTAACCTGGGTCCACTCAGGATCAAGTAATGAACAAATGATTTACAGAATTTGCTAAGCTAGTGAGAGTTCTACTCCAGCTGATGCAATCTCTCTTGTCATATTAGACAATTCAACAATATGCTCAGTTATGGTATATTTGGGGTTCAGTCTATACTGATTGTATTTCATCATTAAGATACGCAACCCACATTCTGAAGTACCTCCAAAATGAATATGCAGTTGATTCCATATTTCGTTGGCAATTGCAATTTTCTCAAATTCCCTAATCAAAATGTTGTCTATGTAAGAAAGCATACAGAATCTAGCTGATTGGTCTTTTCTAAGCTAGTTTTCATAAGCTTCCTTATCACGCCTATGCTGTACTGTATTACCCTTTGCAGGGGGTTCGTTAACCTAGGTTAGATGACCAAGTAGCTCTTGGTCGTGGAGAAGGTATTGAACCTTCCTATGCCATATACCAAAGTTATTATCATTCAATCTTTCACCTTTTACTAGATCAGTTAGGAAACTTTTCATAGCCATCTACAAATATTACAAAAAAAAAAATAGCCTTAACCCGATATTTCTAGACATAACATTCTCATATATTAAAGACTTCTAAATTTTTTTCTAAATCTCAAAATTGAAAATTTTGCTAAACTTATAAATCATCTCTTGTAATAAAGAAAGAAATAGAGCATCTAAAATAAATGAGAATGTCCCATATAATTATACACCTAGCATAATTAATAACTAATTCGATCTTATATTCCACATGGACATACATAAAAAAACATCATGAATATCATATATCATCTAATCAATAAATAATTAAGATAATAATTAATATATAAATAAATAGATCATTCAACTAGTCAAACCACATAGGTTAATTAATTTATGTATTAAATATATTAATTGCATAAAATACCTATCTCCTTCAAAGTTGTTCACTAATAACTAATAATCCATCCATATTTTTGGTAATCTGATCCAACGAATGAATCCAGAACACCTAAAAACATAAAAAATGATTTTTTAATCACTAAAATTTGAGTTCTAGAGATATAGATCTTATCAAAATAATTTGTGCATGAATAGTGCCATGCATGAACATTGTTCTCGAAACAGTGGCATGACCTGTGCGTAATAATGCAAGAACAATAATTAAACAATATCAAATAGTGCTAAACAGTTTATGAATAATTCCAAAACAGTGATAAACAATTTGTTAATAGTGTTAAATAGTATCAAATAGTTTATAAACAATATTTAAATACTATAAAACAGTGAGTTAACATTGCATAATATTAATTTATACTGTTCATGTTTTACGCCGATTATTTTCATGTTCTACACCGATCAGAGAAAGGGATTTCACGCAGATCTCAATTCATCCACGAATTGCATACATGTGAATAATAAAAAATGACATAATCCTTGTTAACACCATACATTCATGCAAAAAAATATAGCATATATTCTAAACATTTAATTAACATAAACTCATCACACTAAATCTCATCACTTTTAATCTCTATATTAAAAGTAGCAAATAAATATTTTAATCCCTTACAATATCAATATAACCTTTTTAGGGATTAAAAAATTATCAATCCAACAACCCCAAAAATAAAATCATGAAAACAAATTTCATAATTTTCTTTTTAGAAAGAGATTTAAAACGAATTTAAATCTAGGTGAATCACATACATAAACGGCTCTGATACCACTGATGGAAATAATATAATTAATTAACATATGATATTGAAGGACCGTGAATAGAAGACTCACCTCTTTTGATCTTGATGTGATTACAACCAAAATCGATATGCAAAAGACTTACTCATATGAAGTGTAGACTACCAGAGTCTGCAACAGAAAGCATATTCCAAATCCCATGTACGGTGATGATGATCCAACAAAACTCAAATTGGAACCTAGAGAATGCCCTGACTTTTCAGGGAGAGAAGGAGTGACTTAGATGTGTTAAGTTTTTTGTTGCATCACACTTCTTATAGCAAAAGGGGTTTCCCTTTTTATAAATAACTTATCTTTAGTATCCTAAACTAATTAAGTAACCACTCTACTAAAAGCAACCTACGTATTTTGCCCTAACTTGTAGTGTAGACACATACATTGTTTTTAATACCATGCAATAGAAAATATAAGTAATGATGATGAATATCATTATTGAGATATACATTAATTTCACATCAATCAAAAGAGAGTGAAAAAAGGAACAGAAGCTTTCTTTTTTTTATCATTGATAAATGGGCCTTAAAGCTTTAAACATTAAACAACATGCGTTTCATGATATTCCTTAGAGGTTTCAAAACATTAGACTGGAATCATTTAACATGTCCTCAAGCCTTTCGAAATACTGGCTAATTCATTAACATGCACCAAGCTGCACATCCTCAGTTGGAGACAACAGTACACGATATGGATCCTGCTAATCATTCGGGTCTCACATCATTTTTACTTTCTCTCTCGAAGAAAACTCACTTAGTTAAATCCTACAACAACAGATGCTCTTTGACGATAACGAACAAGGTTCTCAGGAAAAAGAACCATTCCTAGTTTTTATAACAAATAAGACATTATTTATAAACCGGCCATTTCTTCTAAATTCCATTTACATTGTCTATGCATCAACCTACACCTAGACTTGGAAAGTGGTCGTCTCTTCTCAATTGTCATCTTCCCTAAATCTCAATTAACAAAAGATAAAAAAGAGACCGACTAATTACCGACCTAGTGTGTGACGGCTGTTGACATGCATGTCCTCGAGCTGCATAATAAATTTAACCAGCTTGGTTTCCATCTGAAATTACTATTCTATAATTAGAAGAACAAGTCCATTTATTGTTTATAACATCGCTTTTTACATGCATAAACAGATGTGAGATCTGTGATGGTTCGGAGCTGACAATTCGTCAGCAGTGTGGTCACGTGTTATTAAAATGCTAAAGTAAATACAAAATGAAACCATCAAGAGCTTTTAGAGCTATATATTTAGCTATATGTTAGGATCTATCATGGATTAATGTGACTCTAAAAAGGCACTTGCACCCATCAATCGTAAACATTATTCAATCCATACATCAAATGGTCATAACAAGGGATTCAGTGATTGAATAGTTGGGATTGTCTGATCAATCATGCCCCTAGAAATGGCGGATGATCACCAGCATTTAGACAAGAATGACCCACCACATCATCGTAGGCTTTTCATCTTTATTTCTCTAATTATGGAGTAAGCCTCCAACATTGCTTGCTAAGTATCTGTACACATTTTCCACCTCCAACCTTTCGTAGAAAGCATCTGCAGCCAGTGAGACGCAGCGGACCGCCCGCTAAGAGACTAAAGGGGCTGAATTTCCAAAGCCAATCTTTGGTTTTTGTGTTCTTTGGCGCTTGGAAAATGGAGAATAAACAAGAACAGATCAATTAAATGTCAGCCTATCGGTAAGCACGTTAGAACAAGGCTACAAGATTAATAAGCATTCCGCCAATAGGAAGAGGAGAGGAGAAAATGGCTACGACAATCGGAGAGAGAGTGGTCGTGGCGTTGGAAGGAAAGAAGGCTGCTAGAAATGAGAAAGGTATTGCACCGTTAAGGTGGGCGTGGCATAACGTGGTAAAGAAGGATGATCAGCTTCTGGTGCTCAACCTTCTCAATCCCACTGTCGGAACCAGCACAGGCATTTGTTGTTTGGGTGATTGCTCGGCCTCTCCATATGAAGGCGTAGACTACCTGAGGTTCCTATACCAGCAGATAGGCCAGCGGAGGGAGGATTACCGCCGGATACTCCGGCCTTTCCACAACTACTGCAAGGCTAGTGGTGTAAGTTTGATTTCCATCACTTGGTTTTCAAGTCGGTTTTTCTCACCTCTGGCATTGCGCATGAAATGTTCTCTGCAATTGGGGTGAATAACTGGAGTTCATTTGGCAGGTGATGTTTGAGGCGAAGGTGGCCGCTGGATTTAGGCCAAATGCTGTAGTGCTTGAAGCCGCAAACCATGTGAAAGCTTCTTGGATTGTCATGGACAGGTTCCTTCTTACCCTCCATCTCAAAGCATGAAACCACTTCTAGTTGATTTGTATACCCAATAAAGAATTGAGTGAGAGGAATATTGGGCTAGAATTTCCCTGCCAACTCAAGCCCAGGTTCAGCTGTTTGGATGAGGGCTCCTAAAACTATGTCTAGAAGTAGTAGATAAAATAAAATAAAAAAGCTTTCTTTGTGAAAAAGATTAAATTGATGAAATTTAACTGTAGAAAAACTAGAATCGATTAGGATATATAGATGTCATATCTCATAAAAGGGAGGACAGGAAACTAATTAGAATTTAACTTTGCAGGGAGGCCAATTGCAAGAGGTTTTGGAGCATGTCATGGCCAAGGCCCAAAACTATATATTTCTTGTGATGAATTATCAAACGCCATGCTTTTCATCTGAAAGGTGGTCAGCCAAACAGAGTCAATGACTGCCTCGATGGCTTCCATTTAGCTAATGAAAGACATGAAGTTTAATACCTTAAATCTTGAAATCATCTATGAGACGTTCTTGGTAACTTGGCTAAGCTGGAGAAGCTGCTGTATATAAACAGC
Organism: Pouteria campechiana; assembly: GCA_036873735.1. NCBI lineage: Eukaryota > Viridiplantae > Streptophyta > Magnoliopsida > Ericales > Sapotaceae > Pouteria > Pouteria campechiana. Next base: position 36,766 of record JAYJMB010001963.1, read on the forward strand.
TTGCAATTGAAACTATAAATACAACGATATGCAATCCAATGTCTATTGTAGCAAGGACCCTCAATGTTGTGCTTCCTTTTGCTGAAATTCATGCAACCCACTTTATAGGTTGTGACTTTGAAATCAAGATTTTTTACCCTGTTCTAATACTAGGATACATAACATCCATCAATTAAACAAACAGTGCTTAGAAATTGTCAACTTGATGGTCCAAGATGCCTATTTGGACGGTAAAATGCATAGATAGAACGACTGATAGTCTGAGATAGGCTACTGTGGTGTTAAATGACCTAAGCCCAAGCCCCACGCAAAAGTTTGAGCATCAATACATGCCATGCCCAAGACCAGCGCAGGACAAGAAGTCCGAGCTAGTCCAAAGCCACAAAGTTGTTGGACTGATCTTAGCCATTTTGGCGGTAACACCAATGAGTCTGTACTCTGTAGTTTGGTTAACTCCATCAGGACAAAACGATGGTGATGTTTAAATCTATCTACCTTATCCAAATGCAAATTTATTATAATTACAGCAACCAATGTCAAACGAGGGAATGACTTGGGATTGCAGGTGTTTGGCAGACGACGAGAGTCTCAGATTGCACAAGGAGAATCGGAACGTGGCTTTAGTGGACGATGATGAAGAAGCTGAAGTGCACCACGTTTCTCCAACAAGGACACAAGTCCATGAACAACCCAACACAGGATCGTCCGAACCCCACTCGGCATCCAATCAACGGATGCCCAACTCCCATGATGATCGATTTTCTAGGTCGGGAAACACGAGCAATGAAAATCCCGAGCAGGCAGGAGAAATGAGCAACATTGCACATCAGAATTCAAGCTTGCAACGGAATTTTGAGATGACACTGGGGCTCTGGCTACCTGCGGAGCTCAGTTGGGAAGAGATATTGACAACGACAGGGGGATTACAAGCATGGCCATGTGTGTTTGGAGACTTCGAAGTTTACAAGGGAATTTTAGCTGACCCACCGGGGATGGATGTCATGGTGAAGCGGTTCGCTGACCACAACAATGGCGTCATCGAAGCCGAAAAACGAGTTGCGATGTTCATGTCCCATAAAAATATTTTGCGGGCCATGGCCTACCATGAGGGCGCTGGTGGTTCGGCTTTGGTGTATCAGTACTGTGGAAAAGGGACCTTGGAACAGTATCTCAATCGTGAGTAGTTCATCTTTCTCTCTCACTTTCTCTCTCTCTAACAATTCTCCTTCCTCAGATTCTAGAGGGAGACCAGCGGGCTTGACATGCCCAGAGAGGATGAAGGCAGCAATCGAGATCGCACGAGGAATTCACTACATGCATGAACAATGCCCTGGTGCACCGGTCATACATGGCGACCTAAGACCATGCAATGTGCTCTTGGAACGTGACTGCCAGCCACTGGTAATGACTAATTAAAGATTATTTTCTTTTCTGACCCTGCTGTCTGCGGACCCTGTAGCCAATTTTGCCATTTGAACTGAGTATGTTCATCTTACAGATATCTGGTTTTGGGCGGACAAGGTGGCTCAAAATGGAGAGAATGGCGATGGAGGACACTCGCTGCAGGTTCAACAGTTGCTGTATTTGCACTAGTACTTTGTGTGTGTGTGTGTGTGTGTGTGTGTGATCTTGTTAATTAGTTTTACTATAGCAAGATAATATATTGTAACGCTAATGCAGCAGGTAGTTTGTTTTTTGGTTGTGTATTGAAAGGTGCTGGTACGAGGTTCCTTCGGACTATGAATCGGTGGCCCTTGTGAAGTCGGACGTGTTCGACTTTGGAGTGCTTCTTCTTCGACTATTTTGCCAGAGACCCATGCCCCAAGACGATTATCAGTTGGTCCACTGGGTTGGTATTTAATATCATATACTTTTTCCTTGATTTCCGTTTCTTAGCATTTGAATGGAAATTCATGAATGGGCTTATTCCCTCCAACTCTATCTGCATGCATTGAACATTTTTTCCGACAATCTCACGTCATCGGACCCTCAATATCTTTTCCCGTGCTTCTAATGAAAATTTATTAAAAAGCTATTGACATGCGAGTCTGATCCTTAAAATAAGCTTGTTGGGAGAGAGCATGAGTCCGCCAGATGTGTTTAAGTTTGTGTTTTGTATAGAAGTAACGGTAGAATTTAAATTATCAAGAGGAAATGATGTCAGCGGGTGGGGTTAGGTGATAATAAAGATGGGTCTAATCCAAAACTACTTAATTTATAGGCATTTATTCCAAGTACTTTTTACGGGCATTTATTCAAAGAACCTTAGCACTCCATGTACTTTTTAATTTTTTTCACACTCACTATATATGATATTTTGATAAGATCCAAATCAACCATCATGTTTGTTTTTATAAATATTTTTTATTATTTCAAAAATTATTTTTTATTGAAGATATAAGTAAATCATAATAGACATTAATGCAAACCCATATGATTGTCAAGGAATACCTTCTCTCTTTTTTTTCAATTTGAGGTTGGCATAGGTTTTTTATTGACAAATCTTTAATATATTTTGACTAAATAAATCATACCCGGTACTGTAATATGGAGGATTTGGATTTTAGCAAAACATCGTACACGTGGAAAATGAAGAGAGTGCATGTATGCTCTGACAGATGAAATAAATACTTTTCATCGATTAAACAAGTTAGAAAAAATTAAACCAAAATTAATTATTTATGCCATGGAAGCGCCAATACCAATTTCCATATCATGATTATAAACATAAGATCATATATAATGTATTAAAGGCATAATCAAACAAACATAAGAATTACAAAGTTTATATGAAAAATTCTTTAACCCAGGAGAAAAAAATCACGAAAGAGAGATAATCAATCCTTTATGAAAAAAATAAATTACAAAGATATAGATGGAATGTCTCGCATCCATTTCATGGAATGCTTTACACATATTCTAAATCAACACACTCTCATAACCTCCTACTCACTCACTCACCTAGGCAAAACCTTAAAATCTACATGATTAATCCCGCTTATCAATCCTAGAATTCCCCACCTAAATTCCTAATTGAAACCTCATCTTATAGTTTTCGTATAGTGGATTTTCCCACATGTACTTACTCAGAACTTTTGCAGAGAATGCAAAACACAAAAATCCACCTGAACCTAAACAGAACCGAAGCAATTAATTTCGGGCTGAAAAGAGGTTGGAATCACTCAGCACACGTCGAAATGGTTAATCAGTTCAATCAGTCCCTACAGAGCTAGATGGCAAGTTGAAAGTGATTTAAAAATATCAACTTAAAAGGACATTCTAATAACTGATTTATACTCCTATCTCTGATTAGAGCATGTATTTTATGTCTGTTCTAAATTTCCATTCTTTTTGCGCGCACACACACACACACACACAAACTTATTTGTGTAATATTGGGCATTGTTGCTGAAGAGGAGCTTATTGTCTATTCGACCTATCTCTGGATTTTCTTTACTTTTTTTCTGATTTTTTACTTTCTAATTTTCTAACTGGATATTTCAACTCAATACTCACCTTTGCCATGCTTATCCTTTAGTCATGTTGCTCTTAAATTGCCCTAGACTACATTCAACTTTGTCAAAACATCATGGATCTTATAGTTACCTAGAAGAGTTTTCCTTGTTTGTGAAACATATCTATTTCTACATCCATTTAGAATTAAGGCCACTAATTGATGCAAAACTAAGCATTAAGGTAAATTTTATCAACTTCATTAGAGGTATTTGATTAATGAAATAAATTATAAATTATTTATAGATAGTTTGCCAATGATTCAATTAAACTTCTAATTTTAAGTGCTTGTCCTATCAATGTATGAATAGGTTTATAAAACATTGCTGGGTTTATCTAAAATCAGATGAATCACCAACTCCAAACCAAATGAATCATCCTGAGTTGTGTTGAGGATATCAACCAGATTACAATCCGAGTTGTTCTCTGTCTCATGCTCCTTTGATTAGCACTTACCACTCAAAACTGATGCTGAAATTGCATGTGTGCCTGGTGCAGGCTCGACCCTTGCTGCGGCAAGGTGCCTTCCATGAGCTAATCGACCAAGACATGGTGGAGCTGGACATGTACGAGATGTACCGGGTCATGAATGTGGCAACCCAATGCACCAAAACCAGGCCACTCTCAAGACCCTCCATGACACAAGTAAGCCAGCTCCTTGCATCCAATCTCTCATTTTCCGGTTCTAGGGACATAATCTGTGTAAATGGAGGTGTTTAGTTGGACTGAGTTCAATTCGATTCTAGATTTTCCAATCAATAAGAACATTTAGTTAAAATTTTCAATTGCATGGTCTTCTTATAGGAGGCCTACTAGTTTTCACAGCCAGACAATCTAGGCAATTCTTCTGGTCGTCTTATGGTTTTGATTTCCTTTTTCACCACTTCCCTTTTCAGGTGCTTTCATGTCTCAGAGGGGAACATTCATGTTGTGTTCATTCATCTCCATCATCGGACAGCAGTCTGGACCAAGAAATCAACCCCTCGTAAAAATATGGAACCACCATTATTTTGACCTACCATATTTGATCCATATTGCCACAGGTGTTATATCCAAATTCAATACAATGCATGCAAAATATTATTCTCTTTGGTTTACAAGAGGCCACGCTCATACTCCCAATCTCAAAATTTTGTTGGTACTCAACTAACGTGTGGTTTGGAAACCACTAAAATCATAAGATTAGGAGATTGGAGTGTGACTCTTTACGAATTAAAGAGGACAATATCTTATACGTTTTGTATTGGATTAGGATATGATAATTGGTGTTGATGCATATGTGACATTAGTAAAGCTCCATGTAAAATTATAAAGGAAATTAAGCTGCTAAGGAACTCATGGGATGAGAAGCAATGCTAGCTGCAACTTGGATGGCTTTACCCTCGATCCAGAATTTTAACATTAGGCTGCAAGCTGTGCATGTCAACCCAACTCCAATTCTATTTAAAAAAAAAAAAAATCAACCCAACTCTAATTCTATTTAAAAAAAAAAATCAACCCAATTTTAACTTCAATTTTATTTCTAAAATTCCAATCTAGTCCTAATGCAACATTAAAAATTTTGGGATGAATTCGAGTTGACAATTTTAGTTTGCTTTAAATAATATCATTTGATAAATTCTAAATTATCTTCCTCAATATATTTTAAATATATGATCAAAGTTTCATTAAAATGACGCCATCATTAGCACGAATTGGATTGGGTTGGCCAGATTTATGCTGCAGGTAAGCTATGTTGGTTTGGCTAAGCGTTCGAATCGTGATACTGAAGTCATAGTCGTTTATGACTTCAAAATATTGTTTTAATGAGAGAAAATATTTAAAATATAAATTTCACCATTTCATCTAGGTTTAAGCCCCTAATTAAACAAATTTGAACTGAATAGTCAAAACAACAGTTGGATTTAAAATTCGATTAGGCTGGACCTGAACTTTTTCAATCCAACCTTAACCAAAATGAAACAGAAAATAAAAAATCCATTGCAGCAAAATTCCTCGCAACATGACATCTCGTGCCTTAAAGTAGAAAAGAGAGACAATCGAACAAACACCAGGGCGGACACTTCTTGGTGATTGCCTGGATTACTGCACATTTAATCACAGTGCCTCATCCGGTCATTCACAGCTCTGAATTTCTCCACGCCATTCTCCTTATTACTACAGCCGATATAAATAAAAATAAATAAAAAAAATCGACAACGAACAAAAAAACAAAAAGACCAACACCTACAAACGCGACTGCAGGAGTCCACAGAAATCGCATACAAAATTTGTTACAACAGATATATCTTGCACCTCTACGCTAACTGAGCATCTCAACTCCACTTTCCTAGACACTAGACAATGAATGTGCCGGCAAAACTTCAAACCAATTTCTACATCCCATGGTTCTGCCGAAGAATGCCTTCTCGTCTGCTGCCCTCTTTCGGGATGATCTTAAGTTGAGGAGGAGAGGTAAAATACAGAATGAATTCGTGAACAGTAAAGTTTGGTATCTCAGCTTCTCCTTTCCTTTTTGGTCTTCCTAACGGATTTCCCACCAGGAGCATTGCTCTTCTTCGACTTCACTGCCTGCCCATTCTGCTTGGGCCGATCTGTTTTTTCATGTGGATTCACCTCCTCGAATTGGATTGGCTTTATGATTACCCCTGGTTTCTTCACAACCTGAAAAGGCACACATTGCGAGTAAAGGTAATCAATACAGCATCCATCGGGAAGAATAAGAATAATTCTTTCAAAATAGCTAAAGAAATTACAATTTTCAGTGGTTTCATCATTTTT